>JAZBHA010000066.1:54269-148648 GCA_037464855.1 Iselma pallidipennis | reverse complement strand
AGAGACGTACAAGTCGGTCGTTTGTCCATTGCTAAAAGCGAAAGCGTGTACTGCCTTCTGAACGATATGCCGAAGCACATGTTCTAGTTTGTTGCAGGAGCAACAATCCTGGTGGTGGTGATTGAAAAGGCAAGAACCTAAAAACTACGACATTGTCACCCTAGTGAATACTAAATATTCGTTAGTGATCTATCGTGGAATATTTATACCGTAAACGAAAAAAAAATAACAGAGGGTTGATATAGAGAAATGTGTCGTGTTATGGTGGTACACCTCAGATTCCTTTAAGGGGTTTATCAAGGCAAAAAAAAAACTTGCCACATTATCGACAGTTTGATAGTATAAAGCTTGCCAGTCATGCTAGGTAATAATTAGCCAATGGCGTGCGTGGCTTAGCGGTCGATAAAAGCACATATATTATTTCTACCCTACCTGTATAGTTTGCCCATGCGTGGAGTTTTGCAGTATTCCCGTATACTTTCATGAATAGTAAAGTAAGGAATTTCCACCCTCCCGTCCAAAACGGGAATTTGAATTGATAAAAAAGAACAGAAATGGACATACCTGTGCGTATTTCTATAACCATTCTACCATGTTTTATATTGTTAGATAAAAGCATTTTAATATGAATTTTTACACATTTCATGGATTTTTCAAATTTTCCCCCTTTTTTAAAAAAAACAAACATTTTTTTTGTTGAGTTCTGTAAAGGTATTTCAGTCATTGTCAATAATGTGTTGCTGGAAAGTTGTGCCAGTTTTGCTGTCATCACACGAGTTCTAATTGTTGACTGTTTTTGTGCTTTTCTGTACTCTATTTTCCTGAAACATGTTTACAGCTTACAGTAGAATAATGAAACTGAACTAGGTACATGTTGCCGAGACTGGCACTGTATAATGTTTGTATATGTATGTGTATATAGTATATACATATATGCAAAGAGTAGAGAGTGAGGATGAAACAAACGTCCATTGAATTTGAAATTCCACGCAAGTTCCGCTTTTTAACAATCCGAGCTTTGCAAACAGGGAATGTAATGAAAGCAACCGCGCTGTTATGTCAAACAGTTGTTCGCTCTCAGGTATGAATTCCATAACCGCCCTTTATACAGATCGTACAGGGCGGATTTAATTAGAAAATTCCGGACGAGTTCGTGTGTAGGTATATATAGACTACTTGTACCCCATCCATATCTCTACTACCACCATCAACAAACATACTGCAAAAAAATTTGATGATGAAATAATCGTCCGTTCATATGAGGTAGTAGAATTATGTCTATACGACTATACATAGACAGCCAATCTTATATACCAGTCGTTATCTTCGTTATCTAATCGTTATACATACCTGTGTATAAACCTAGAGACCTGACAAATTGCTAAACATTATGGAATATATAGCGTGTATAGAATGGAATTGCTAGAGTTTATCAATTTTCTACATTACATACATTGCATGTTAGTTAATACAGTCATAATCGCCAACAACTAGAAGCTTATAACGTTTAATAGCTAGGGAGTATACCATTGAACTGGGAAATATTGCAGGAACGAAAGAATATTATCGGGAAAAACTCAAACACATTTCCTGAGGATTACGTCCACTAATTCCCTATGTTTGTTGGAGAACGTTCGTTTTCTCTCGTTTTCTTTCTTTTTTTTTTCAAACAGATTGTATGAGAGCAAACTTTTTTCCCTGTAAACTTTTGCCTTTTATTTATAAATACGCAGAATTTCATTTCTCTATATGTCAGAGTCTGTAATGTTTTAATCCCTCTTCAAATTCAGACCATGAATATAACCTTTTTCTTTTAGCTGGGATCATGTTTTTGTTACAAAAACATGATCTAAATACAATTTTCCTTGTTTGGATAAGAGTGGTAGCAATTCAGTACTATTCTCATTAAATATGGAAATATGATTTCAACACCTCTCCCGGTTGTATTGAGAAGGGAGCATAATAATAGAGAGAAGGGTAGGATTCTCTTCGCTTTTTGTTTCAGGGAAAAGTGGCAAGTTTTTTTTCCACCACCATCACCGACAACCAACCTTCTCTATAGAGTTTTGTTTTTGTTATTTCGTTATACGAACCATTAGAACAGGTGCAATTTACGGATTATGGTCCATAATCTAGTAATCCATATAGATTTAATAATCCACTACACATAGACTTTATAACGTACACTTTCCCCACGAAAAGCAGGTGTTTTCGTAGAGAAATTGCGGCAGCAGCTTAAGAACTTGAAACTGTTTGCATACAAACAACCCATGTAGACGTATATGACAGTATATGGTAAACAGGAGCCCATTCAAGTATTCAATTTTCAACAGCAAACATTCTAGAAAACAAATACGAAATATGAACAAAAATAACAACACAACAACAAAGTCATAGAAGAGATAGTCATAATTTTAATTCCATAAGTTCGGCTATGAAAGAAGGGATATACCGACCATGCTTAATTAATCATTCAAGAAGAGAGAACTGGGATTTAATTAAACTAGAAGTAGCTTGTTCGTGATGGCGAATATCGCAGCCGCCACTCGAAATGTCTCGACGATGGCGGTGGTAGTAGTGGATGGCCACAAAACAGCTACCGCCAGAGGCGGCGACTATATAAAATTACAATATTTCATTAATTCAATGTTTTGTGTTCAAGTAATTTCGGAAAAACTCTAACAAATCTATCAAGGAAATTATAATTTTTGTGGAGAATTTCGTTGAATTGATTATGATACATGGGTTTGAAAATTGAGGGTTTTTTGGTTACGCTACTGTACTAACCGTAATTTGAATATTTAACACAATTAGCTTGGAACAAGTTCCGGAATGATTGTGAATTGTATCTTGCAAAATGGACGAATTGCATACATCTACCCGTGTTGGAAATGTAGATGTATTGTTTATGTTTATTATTATTTCATATTTCAATTTCAAAGTCCACGTAGATATTCGACTATTTTGGGAATTTCTCCAAATGGAGACTGTAATGTAAACAGTTGTTTTATTTAACAACAATAAAAGCAATAAGCCTGGCGATCGTAAAATGGGGATGTATGCCAAGAATCTTGTCGTCACGATCAAATTGCGAAATTGTGAAAGTACATGATAGTGTCATGATCATTGAAATTGAATTGGAAAATCCAAAAAATTGATTTTTAATGCGAATTTTTGTGAAGAAACTTTTTAGTGAAATTTCTAATAATATTTCAACGATAAGTGATGTGTTTGGTGATATATTTCAATTGTGCTTACAGTTTTATATTATTCCATTCATTTTATGGAAATTTTACGGTTATTCCTGCAGCTACATATTTCATATTAAGATACCTATTCTAATTTTCAATATTTCTACATTAAATTCACTATATCTCTTCTGCATTATTTCAAGCAATTATTCATAGTCGTCGTTGTATCTTGATTTCCTGTTATTATTTCATTTTCTTGGTAATCATAATGAAGAGTTTTGTAAGCTTGTTGTTGCTGTTGTCTACTAGCAATTAATTTTGCAATGGAATATGTCCCAGCAATTTAACTACATCCATATTCAATACCCATACGATTTTAATGCTGGTATTCAGGCGTTGTTCCCAGATTTCATCTAAAGAATGAATGTTGGTGGTTTCCGTCTCTCTATGTGAGATTGGTATGTGGTTGTTGTTGTTGTTTCACTGTTACATGCACAATACTAGTGCAAATAATAATGACAATTACGAATGCATAGTGAGTGGTCGATTGTGTCTGGTTGGTATATCTTACTGTCCGGCGCCAATGACCATGTCTTTCACTGATTTCTTAACACAACTGTACGAATTCTTTTATATATAAGAACACTTTCAAAAGCTCTATCTTCACATTCAATGTCTGAATACTTCTCCGATTTCTTAACAACAACTACAAGACGCGAACACCTCCGCACATCAACACCAGAAATCCAACAACAACAACAACTAAGTATTGGCCGACAGTCACGACAAGTTTGAATTCTAATCTAAACTTATAGAGAGAAATTGAACAGAAAACTAAGAGTCGATATAATCAGATTACAAGTGTCGTATTTAGAAAGGAAACTTTTTTGCGTTGAACTGGAACTAGAAGACGGTTCTTTTTTTTGATTTTGGGGGAAAAAATAAAGGATCCAAACAATAGAGCCGTAAATCAAAGCGGATAACACACTTATATTGAATTTTAAATCACCAGTTATTGGCTTTCTCTCATCCTCTGCCAGGTTGCTCTTCACCTTTTCAAATAAATCTCAACTGTCAGTTCCGTCTTCAGCAGAAGAAAATGCGATACATCTTAGAAATAACATCAAAAAGTATGCCTCAATATTTCAATTTTATATGAGAAAAAACTTTAATATACTTATTTCTAAATTGTTTTTTTATATATTTTTTTCCATTTATACCGACATCTATCGAAATAATTGATTCTTTTCTATACAAGTGAATTGGAAGAAAGTAGAAGAAAAAAAGATTTCACAATCCAGTTCTCTTCTCCACCTGAGCAAAACAAACCGACACAATGGTGGATCTTATTGATCGTCGAGTTGAGTGCGTTCCAGAAGTCTATAAGCACTAGGTATAAGGAAGATTTTAAATTCTCATAAAACTGACAGAATCCAGGTCGGCCGCCGACTTGGGGAGCGGATTTTACTTTAATATCTCCAAGTCTTTTCTGTTCCGTTTACGGGTATATACCTATACATAGTTCAGTTAGTTCACTGTAGAATATTTTCCACATTTTCCACACACACACACAAGAAATCAACCATTCTTTTATATTTAAACAATCATTCTTATATTGATTTTCTTGGTGTTGAACGAGGTGTTGAAAATCATCATCCCTGATTTAACATGCAAATACCGATTTGACCTTTTTTCTTGCACGCTTTTCTTCTTCACACTATACCTGCCGTTTAAATTCTGTAGAAGGTCAATGGTCTTGAAGATTGGGATTCGACTGGAAAAACCTTCCATTTGTTTCCACAAGTAAAAGTGAGAGTTTATTATAAACCTGAAAATCGTTAACAACATTATAGATAATAGATGTTTGTAATTCGATATTGTTAGATATAATCAAGTTTTGAGTTTATTCATACGGTGGCATATGATTTTAAGACCCATGTCTGCCGTAACATCCATTGATTGACAGGTTACACACACTGAGCAACACTGCAGGATTGTAAAATGCAACGATTCATATACGACAGGCTTTCTGAACGCTTTTGGAAACATATTCCAAGACACGAATCTTATGCAGGAAATACAAACAACTCTAACCCCTTGACAGATTTGAAGATGTAGCAGAAAAAAAGTAGAAACACTATCTTCGTACATACAACAGCAGTCAAAAGTTTTTTGAAAGATATGGTTTCAATTAGATACGCATCTATAGAAGTACAAGAATTATCCTGTGGGTTTTATTCAGTTCCACGCTACAGTTGTATGTGTGAAGATTTTTGTACGGATAACACCCTAAGTTGATGACATATGGTTGTCTCTCTGCAATCCAAGAATAAACGCTAGCGACCACAATTTCAACAACATTAATCTTGTTGTTATCTCAACGACAGACAACGATAATTAATAAAAAACTAAGATAGTGTCAGTCAATTAGTCTTAAAGAAATCTATGTGTGTATGTAATGAATTTAGTCGAATTAGTTACAACACGCGTTACAATTATTGAAGATCTCAATAGTATTAGCTGGGATGGGAGTAGGTATTATTTTCTCAACGACTGAATTCAGTACAACAATTGAGGAAATTAGTGTTAGCTGACTCAGCTGTTAAAAGACCAGTAGAATTCTGTTATTAGCTTTTTTAATCAGACAAATTGATCCAATCGAATACTGCTATTAGGTACAGCGCGGTTTGATTTTAGGGTTTCCGGGCTATTATATAATTTGGACAGAAATCAAATCTGAAATTGTAAAATCACAAAATTTGCATATTTTTCCAATCTGTGAATTTAATTATTTTTCTTTTATTATATTTATATAATTTTTACCGTAAATGTCACGACAAAATGTCATACATAACGATAATCTCTGAATAATTTCAGATGAATTGTTTGTTATAGGTAGTTGGGGGATTAAAGAGTGAAATTTTCATTAGATTAAACATTTTGAGGTATTGCGTGTCGTGATATCCACTCTAGGCAGTAAAATCAAATAAACCAAGCATGTATTATTTATCGTGAAGTTATAAAATATTTCAAACGGTTAATGAACTAGCCTACCCTTATCCTTATTATAGACTTTACTGTTCTAACTTTTATAGCATTGATAAGAGGATTATTAAAAATTAAAAAATTAAATCATTAAACATGACCCTTTTTCACACATTTATTCAATAAAATATTGAAAATGTAGATTAAAATAGTATATTGAACAACAAGTTTCATGAGGCATCATTTTGTCACACCCGTCCAAGTTTAGAAAACGAGTCCTGAAATGGTGAGTTTTCTAAAGGACAAGTATGAAACGAGTCGTTGATACTGTTTTTTCTATTTTGCCCTTTTATTATGCCTTCTAAAACAAGTCATTCCATTATAAACGCAAAATAGAAAAACTGTATTTTGATATTTATCTTCCAGTACATGGAACGCACTATGGAACAATCAATTTTCATTGCCAAGTCGCATGTAGAAGATTATTTATTTTTAATTATTGTTGCTGGTGGTTTCCTCGCAAGTCCAATGTTTTGACATTGATGATCTCCCGATTAAGCTGTTGGCTAACAATCAAACGCAGATGTCACCCCAGCCGCGTCTAAATCTCATAATAATCCCACCGTCTAATGCTTGAATTTCCCAAAGGACATCTGTGCAATGTATCCTTTGTTTCTCTCTCACTCTCTCTTTGTCGGTTGATATTAGCATTCGTTTGATTGCTTTGCCACGACCATCGTTTATAAAATCTCTATATTTTACTATAATACACAACAACAACAACTACTACCATCAAAGTCACCCTATTTTCATTATAAATAAATCAATCCAACTGTCGACTAGATGCCCCGGTAATTGCAACTACTACTACTACCATATGAAATGTTCCCCGAAAAATCTATTGTGGGCATTTTCTGCGTCAGTTAGGACCAAAAACTGCCGATCGGATAAAGTTGAAGGGAACGTTCAGAATGTTGAATGAATAGCTATTGTTGGACGCTCTTGGAGGTCGGATTACTGTCGAGCCAATTTTTAATGTTCTTTCAACATGGACCCACTCCAAAAATCTAGCTTGACGTGTGCTATTATCATTTTTTTCTGTCTCGGTCATTGTTGTTGTTTTGTTGTAGCTGTTGCAATTGCCTAGAGGATATGAATTGGAAATAAAATGCTCCACATAGATTGTCATTCATTTCAAATTTGTGCAGAAAAAAATCTTCAAATTACAGCTAGGATCCTTTGACAAATTTTTGGATTACCTATCTACTTTAAACTTCACTGCCATCCGATATATTACTATCAAATGACTTTTAAAAAATGTGGTTTTAGTAAATCCAGTCGATTTATTATAAAACGTCCAGTGGTAAGGCAAATAATTTCAATTATGTATGAATTATATGGGCATCAGGTGCTCAGACATTGTTCATGGTAAGTCTAGTTTAGTCCTCGGGAAAGCAGGATTACTATGTTATAATCCTCGTAGAATGTATCCCGCGGGGATATCATCATCCCACATTTCTCTCTCACTCGCTTTACATGGTTCCTATGACAAACACAAGCTAATTCAATCCAATTTAAACCCGATAGAAATTGCACTTGACGAGGGACTAATCAGCCCAGACTTTGGTACTGGTAAACATTTTGAATGCCACTCGTGTTTGTTTAAATCGAATTTTACTAATTAGCTAACTAATTATTGGTTGTGTGCTGTTAATACAGGGTAGGTTAGATGAGAGATATCCGCTATAAACGTACATATATAGGAAAAGAAAGAGAGAGAGAGAATGGATAATAGAATTTAAGAGAATACAATCAAATCAATTTTGAGGCGCGACCACGTGTTGCTATCGCTATCTCTCAAAATGCTATTACGACACAGTTCCACCTAGAAAAAAACTGATGATAATAGATGAATTTAACTGTAATACAAAGTCACCATTATAATTTCAAAACATGTGCTCTCTCCAATATATCTTCAGTGTCGAACTTACCATAAAAGTGTATTAAATTAATTATTCCATTATTATCTAATATAAAATTGGGAGTAACATAGTAAATCTCATTCAGAATGTTTGACATTAATGGCCATATTAATGAGTAATTTTTACATGAGATGTTTATCGTCGTCCCTTAAACGGATGTTGAACGAAAGAAGAGAAAACAAGCGGCCCAAGTAAAAAAAAAATTAAATCATTAAAATTTTAATATCTTTCGCTCACAATTTTTAATGAATATCTATACTGTTTTGTATTGTGTAGGTATTTACATGGTGATAAATAAAACGTTATTTCAAAATACTAGACAACAGGAACATGAATTTCACTTGGAACGGACATAATTGATTGTTTATAGTTGGAAAATTTACTGAAAGCCAATGTTCAACATCTCATTGGGAATGATTGTCGGCCAGGGCCAGGGGCGGCAACCGGACTCTGAGAACGCACGTCCACCAAGTCAACTCACTTATCTTTAAATCAATATTAAGAAATATTGCTGTGAAAGTCTATAAAATAGTGTGTAGCCAAAAAAAAGCCACCATTAATCAATCCTAGCTCAACGATGTAATTGGTCATTCTATTGAATTAAACAACAAAAATCGTTATTTTTCAAATTAGAAGTCTACTCTCTGGTAGGGCCATTTTTCATTCTATATTTTCACTGCCGTATATCGAGAAATAGGAAATTTTCAATTAAAGGAAAATTTTCTAATCTGTTGTCCATGGCGATACCACTATTTATCAAGTTAAATTCTGAATCGGATAGTTGAAAGAAATTTTCCCATTAATCCTGGAATGTCCCCTGTGTGCTGTCGAAGCTCCTTACAACAACACACGCACCTGTACGTTCTAACCAGTCAGAAGATTAATCTCAACTCTTTTGAGTAGCTCAACATGTTTAGTTCGTTAAAATATTTAATTGTACAAATTCTCATATTTAGTATTCAATACAACAAGACAACATTAGCATAGTTTAATAAGTGGACAACCTTTAAGTCCCTTATTATTTGATAATAATTTATGTTTGTTTGAAGAAGTCTGTTATAGAATGTGATCTATCATAAATTAACATACAAGAGAAAAAGCTAAACAATTCGTCATCCTAACAGATGCTACTACTACCCTAACCAATTAAAATTTAAATTTAAACCCTACTAACATAGTAGGTATTGTTGATTCTAGTCAGTCGAAGTAAAATCTATTTTTTAATTTATTATTGTTTCGGCTTGTCTTTTCTTTATTTTAATTAGTGTTTTCTAAATGATTTCTACTTTATCGAAATCGTAGGATTTGTTCGATATAATTAAAGTTTAGCCATCGGTCATATTGAAAGCAATCATGAAGGTTGAACACATTGGAGCCGTTGGACACTCACAATCACGCCCTTCCCATTGATTAATGGTTTATGCAGGTTGCTTTACATCGACCTGTCCATATATCACACTATAGTCCAGTATCCGATATGGCATTAAACTGTTCCAATTCTCCCTTGAAAACATACTACATACCCATTTCAATTAAACTTGCCAAGCCATATGTATACTACTGACAAACTTCGAATCTCTATGGACATTTCGGAATTTCGAAGATTAATAAATCAAATCCACCCACAACAACAACAACAACCAAAAAAAAAGATACAACAAATCACTTCATTCATCACCAACAACATAAATAGTCTAGTCTGGGTAAACTGAATTTAAAATTACTCGAATAAAATCATAATTCATCCTGAATTTTTTCCATATCGGAAGTAAAGCGTTATTAATTCAGTATGCTATTTGCCCGGGACTATTATTTTCAATTTTCGTTCATTCAATAATAATTACGTTGGCCTGATGCGATTTACACATTGCGCTCAAACTCCATACATATTCATCTCTCAGTCAGTAAAAAAGAAATATATTGCTGACGATCATTTAGTCGTCCGTTAAAATGACATTTTGAAAAGGTATATTTTTGCAAATTTCCAGTTAATTGCCAATGTCGCACGCCCTTTTCTTTCTCTCTCTCTCTCTCACTCCAGCCATGGATATATCCCTTAAATTGACGTTATCACAGTTCGCAGTTCTATGCCGTTGGCGAAAATTTACCATTACCACCACCTATCTCTCTCTCTTACACTTTCACCCTTATTTCATCCGAAAATCTAATGAATGCGTTTAAATTATCTCTATAAACACGCATATTTATTAGTGAAAAACCCTTTTGATGATTAATGACCAACAATAATACTGAATAACCTGAACTTCATAAATATGAATTTAATTACCGTGAAATTACTTTTTATGTTGAGATTTCTCGGAGGAATTAATTGAATAATTTTTTTCGAAAATTCTAATCTCAAGATAGAGAATTATTGGTATTTTTTTTTATTCCATAAACTTGCGTGGTGTAGTTTCAAGATTGGGTGGTGGGTGTCTCAACAAATTGATTTTCTGACAAGAAGTGGGACTTTGTTGGATCTTGATACATAGCCAATGATATCCTGTATATTTACAGAAACGAAAAAAAACGTCTGATTAATATACAGTATATTTCAAATGTTGGCGAGATTTCCATTTCACTCATTATCAATGCATTCACGGAAGACTGCACCTGATATTTCTCTTACTTTGTGACTGTGCTGTCGAATATTTATCATTACTTCAAACAACAAACAAAATTATTCCTTACATGTATTCAACTAGTAATTGCTTGATAAAGAATAGAATTAGTAAGACCATCCAGGTGTCTAAATATATAGTTGTATTGTTGGGTACGAATAAAATAGGTATTGTTGGGTTGGAATATAATGGTTGTCCGGGGATGATTGATCATTATTTTCAAATAAATAAAAAATATGGGAAATGGTGGAGTTTCTGTTAAGAAGAAACTTTTTAGTTTTCTAATAATGCGGTATACTGTTGTATCATAATGGGGTTGCCTTGCAACTTGGTATCAATTCAAAGGCGAGTTCTCGATCTGGCTACCCGTAATTTCCTTCCACAATTGCTAGCAATAAATTTGATTAGATATAATTCAACAGCACGAGGCACGAATATAACTCGGTTGTTCGATAATAAGACTACTTGATAAAACTATACATATAGATATAAGAAAAATAATAATATGCTGTTATTTTCGTTTTTATTGTTATTGTCGTCGTCGTCATCATCAACATCCTCAAGTAGCTGCTTCAGTTTCTCGTTCACGAAGTCGATCTTGTCAACTAATTAATTGATACAACAATCTGTGCAAGGACTAATTCGAGCAATTCAGACATAATCTCGTTACGTTAACCCAGTAAATCAGACTACACGATAATATATGTGCGACTGTTTCACACACAGGGAAACTTGTTGTAAATGACAACCGTCGCTAATCGATTTAACGCTGTCGCTGTACAAGTGCCCCATTAGACGCAGCCTGCCATCGGCATCTGCTTTCCGAAATGAGATATGCCTATGGAATTAATTACAGTTAATAATCAATTTATAGCTCTCTACCTTTGTTAATGCTCCAGGTGAATATGGTTTCTTTCGTCCTTTTTTTTTGTCCTGGTTATTATAAAGAAGAGAAGAATTTTTAATCCATTTTATGTCAGAATTCAATTATGTAACATCTTTTGCCTGCGAGCAAAATCTTTAATAATTTAACAGTGACCTAAATCGGAATCTATATCGGGAATCTTTTAAAAATTTCAATGACCTACCCGGTAAATTATTCGACATAGATGAATTCAATGATTTTACTAGGGATAATATAGTAGGTAGACTTGATGAGGATACCGACTAGTCAGGATCACATGAATTCAGTTGTCGATAAATAATGGAAGCTTTGTTCAGATTGAGACAGGTCGCCTTTTGACGTTTAAGGGTAGAATAGAAAGGGTATATACCATCATACTAATACATATTTGATTCAGCATGGGGTGACACGGTCGACGTTTCTATTCAAAGGATGACAGTGCAAACCGTGACATCCGGAGATTAAAGGACATGGATGTGTACGTGTGTGTGGGAAAATGTTTGACATTCATTTTCGACACGATATCCTAAATTCAACCCTTTCGCTACCAATAGCCTACATCAATACTATTTCGTGTAAAAACAAATTTTTATATACAATCAACTGATATCCATAAAGTTAGCGTTCTATAGGGAATCTTGAACTTTTTGAAAAAATCACCCGGAACCCGTACAAATCTATAAACTTGGAGGTAAGGCTCAAGTTTCAGCAATGTTTCAGTTTCAGGAGGCTAATCAATATTGCCACTGTACCAAGTACGGGGCCCTTCTCGCCCATCGTTCTTTGCTTGCCGCGTCTGCGCCAACATATACCATCCAACCCAATATATCACCTGTCTGTAAGCAATATCGCTTAGCCGCCGAAAAATGATGGAGCACTCTTACAATTTGTTTCACGATGGTTATATGTAACCGTCCATTTAAAAAATATTCGTAGCCATTTAGGGTGATTGATGACAGTCATTCTAAATGCACGACTTTTGTTTCCCTCAAGGATAGTAAGAAAAAAAAGGGACAACAAAGACAACCGCACAATATATATGTGTGTGGAGATACACGTTGACGGTGACGGTACAGAAGGAAGAAGGGTCGGTCATCATTTTCCTTCCTTTTGGGCTCACCCGTGGTGTCGACGTTGTTCACATTCAAACAAGGTTCGGAACAAGTGTTCGTTGTCGGACCTGATTTACTCTCCGGGGGTCTTGTGGCAATCAATTCTGCCCGGTTCTATCCAAACACAGATAAACCTAATAGTGATGGTTTTTCCACTGGCAAATTTTTCAGGTATAAAACTAATAAAAACGAAATGAATGATGAAAACTAAAGAATCAATGATTTTAGAAATAATTAAACGATGCCATTGTTTCTCGATCTTTGATTTTGGAGTTGGCCGAAAAATCGAAACAGCTTAAATTCATTAATACTGAAAATTTCAATACCTGAGACTGTAGTAGAGGACTTATTTTTCTTTTGTTTGTAACAATCAAATATTCAATTGAGTTTAGAATTGTAGTAAATGAAATATGCAAGGAACTGAGAGGAGAACAATTACCAGACTTCTAAGAAATGAATAAAATATCATCCTTTCTCAGTACGTACCTATCTTACATATTAAAACATAGATACTTAATAAACCGTAACTTCTTAGACATTGAAACTGTGATAACAAAAAATTCTTGCAATTGAAATGATCAATTTTTTATTAAAAATCAATTTTTTGTTAAAAATTGATGTGGAAAATTATTGAGCTTCGATATCAGGTAATGAACCGTTAGCCATTCAGACGTTCCCTATTTAATTATTAAGAAGTAACTATCGACAATCAACAAATTTCCCAGGAGGGTGATTAGCCACCGAAGCACTTTACCATTAACTACATCCTGGCTGTTGATGATGAATAATATACGTTATGTATTTTCTTCGCATTCACCACAAAAAAATTTTGCCAAAAAGACACTACTCTTTATAATTGTCTACACTCATTACTTTGTTCATATGAAACGTGTAGAGACGTTCTTTTGTCGACAATAAGAGCAACAACAAAGCTAGGAAGTACTAACCACACAATGTGGTAGTAAGTTAGTAGTCATACTAACATTCTATTCTGCAAATCTAACAGCTTTCTTTGAATATCTTATGAAAATGGATAGATATATGTACGTGTGTGCACATTTACAATGTGTATTACTCCTAGTTAAATGCATATGACCTGTAAAGTGCATCCTCAACGTAGTGGAAACAGACGCATTACATGCAACCGCAAAACCGCAACACTATGCAGCGGTGTTCCTCCACAACATGTCTCAACCCAACCATACATCACACGATCTCACATGACAACCACACAACACACACACCCTGCGGTGCCACCATAAAAATACCATCTAGCCAATTAAAGTCAACCCATCGCACGATCAGATCGCTATTACAATATTTATCGACCAAGCAAGCACACATACATACACATATCCATTATGGATCAAGACTAAAAGTAACTACGACACAAATTTTATCCTTTTTAGAGGAGAATGTTGATGCTACTACTACCACAAAATAGTCCTGGAATTTATTGTAGCGTTTTACATTTATAATAAGAATCTTGCTGACATTAGATTTATTCCAAACCATAAAATACATTGCAAAGGAACATTTATTAGGTCACGAAATATTTAAGACTTAAATTTAAAAAGAGCTTTCTGTTATTGGATGAAAATTTTTAAATCCTTTACTTATTGTATTAATAATTTTGTAAAAACTAAAATACCAAAACTCGGTTCTGGTTTAAGTTTCTTAATTGAATTTTATTATTCTGGATGACTGGAAATATTCCAGTATCCTGTTTTAATTGATACCTAAACTAACTAATGCCCAGTTTGTAATCGTTAGTATCACGTTAAATAATCCGTTAATAGATTGAGTAATTACTGAAACCTGTTTTAATTGGAACGTTACGGGTTTTGATTGATTGATGCTCATCATCGTTATTATCATCATCATCATCATTATATGTGAGAATCCACATACATTTGAATCTAAACTTTCCTCATCCATAATTCAGTCTACCTATCTTTTTTCTTGTGCTAGTCCAACAATAACAATTTTCTTGATCGATCGTTGTTGGACATTATGATAGGATAGTTGTTAATACAGTTCATCCCCATCCCTATAGTTGCTTTTGTAAAGTAATAGTATAGTCTCAGTTGTATGTTGCCAACAACCGAATTTATTGGGATTATTGCAGCGTACTCAGCGTTGTTTCGGCTGAAATGCACCTGAGTCCAGGATTTATGTAAGTGCACTTGTGTTATTGATTGTATAGAGGTCGTTAGCGTGCCCTTATTTGCGGCCTACATAGTATAGAGTTAGTGGATAGGTAGGGTGGTATAACAGTGGAAAGACGATTTTTCGATAGGGAGAACGAAATAAACTTGATGTGTGTTTTATTACACACGAAATTCAAGGGAATACAACAAAGTATAGGAGAAAAAATAGGCAAGCAAGGAGAAAAAGAAAGAAATCCATTGAGATAGATCAAAGTTTCACGGGGTCGTAAACAGTTCAGTCGACATTTATTATGAATAAAAAATCAGTTAATATGGAACGAAAAAACGTAGATAAAACTTAAGGGTTGGTTTTATTGGATGGCAAAAGTTGATTGTTTTAAATTATTATTTAGGTCGATTTTCTGAATAGCATTCAACACATGCAAACGTTGATCGTTCAAAAACATGTAGTTGTAGCAGAGTCGTATCTAGCCTATGGTCAGTGTGGCCCCAGCCACAGGCGCCGGGTCTCTGAAGATTGATTTACGGACCTGATTAGGGTAAAATCGTGACCCTCACCTTCCACAAAAGCAAATCAGCTATAAATAATAGAAATGACGGGAATGATTCTCCTACTTTACCCTTTATCTCTTGTACCTAAATAAGGTGTAATTTTTGTATTTATCCATAGGCGCTAAAAGTTCAAGTTACGGCTCTGATTGTGAGTTGTAGATTGATGCTGTGAGAGCGCAAGAATAAATATTGATTGTCAGTATTAATTAAAGTCATCAAATCTTGTAAATTTATTTTCCGCGTTGAAAATCAAGCCAGTGTTCAATTAGCCAATCGATAAATCCGCTGGATGATTAATGAAAGGTAAACAGAAGTTTGTGTGCCCGTCAGAACCAAACTGTGTGTGTCTTAAGACGGCCTATTAATCATCACTATTTTTGGACAATGTTGGTGAAATTGAGAAATCCAGAGACTTAAGCTGGAAAAACTTCAGATCCAGTAACCCTGAAACAACAATTTCCACAAGAGTTTGGAATTGACATTCCGTTTTTTTTTCTTTTTAAGTCTGTACATTACAATTGTGTAATGTTTTGATAATTTGCGTTCTGTTAAAGTATAAAACGTGGGCGCCATCGTCATCACTGTTGCAATATATATTCGGGATGTACCAACTTGAATTTTAATTGGCAATTATTTCAGCCGACTTGGCTAATTGAGTGAATTTTATCCCGCAAGTCCCTATTGAAGTGGGCTCGTTGCCTGTGAATTTCGTCGAATTCATTAGAAAATAGACAGCACCGTCCCGTAATTTAATTAGAAAATGTCGCAACAATAACGGGTTTTAGTGGCAATAGTAGTAACAGAAAGTTTTGTTGAGATTCAACGTGAAACCGAAAGTGTTTCGCATCTTTCTCCTTTACAATAGTTATATATGTATATAAGATCTAAAATCTACACAACTCGTTTAATGGCGAAGAATGTAACACACAACTTTACTAATTGCTTATCTTGTCGCATTTACAGTTCGCCTGCAAAGTTTTGCGTTAATAATTTGTTTTCGATGGAGGCGTTTGATGAGATTGTAAACAGGGATAACGCTAATTTACCATTCCTACGTTGTAGTCCCTTTATTTTACCAAGCACATCTTATTGATTCAAACAAATAATATTATACAAGAATTGACTGTCGTTCATTTATTATCATTTCAAAAGAATAATGTACAGACAGATTTGAATTAATGTGATAAGGTGGTTGTTTGCTTTGAAAAATGTCATTTTCGACAAAAACTAAAGAAAACGAAGGCTCTAGAGGCCCGTCTGAATCCCGTCTCGTCACTTAGAAGTGTCGAAATATTGTAAATTGGTTGCTAATTTCCATATTTGAATATGTATTAGTAGCAGTAAGCAAACGAACTGGAGTGCTGAGAGTGTCAATAATTCAGTTAGCAAGCAACTTTTCACTCAGTGTTTTCGCAAGAACCTGCCTGCCACTCCAACGTTCCAGAAGATCCTGGTAATAAATTGTGTCTACATTGTTAAAAAATAAATGTTTAGATCTAGCCCAAGCCAACGAATACAATCAAGAGTTTTACATTATTAATATTTCTCACTTCCCAAAGGTGTAACGGTGTTATACACGTCTCTCTGAGACGTCCGTTATTGCTACCGGTACTAAGACGGTCTTATACTGGCAGTTTTATTAAATAAATGATGAGCAAAGGAAATTGCTAGATCTTATACAGATGAATTTAGAGACGATAGGCAAAAAGATGCTTGAACTTGCAACGACAACCACCTTATTAAATTAAATTACAACAATTTAAGAAAGAACTTTAGTTATGTTAATTAAATACGTGAGCTGTCGTGACAAATTCCTAACATCCGTCAGAATCACGAATTCGTGAGGTCGCGAATGACAACAACGACTGACGACGACGTTCAGGATGCTTGATCCGTAAACTCAACACGTCCACGACTCAGTTAATAAATGTCTTCTGAAGATGGAGTCTGAGTCAGACGCTGGCGGCGGCACGCGTGCTCACCAACTCAGCATCCAACCTACCATTTACCACGGACATCATTGAAACAATGTCCAACTAAAAGGTAGGTAACCCAAAAAATCCATAGGTGAGATTTTTAAAATAGCCAAAAATTCAGGAATTTTCGGTCCGTTTTATCGATCGAGGGACTTGAATAAAAATGCAAAAGTAATTTGTGAACACAATTAAGTTTTAAATATTCAGTGAGGGCTACGTTGGCAGTGGTATTCCATAGGTATCCTGGTCGCTTTTGTGGAAAATATCCACCACTACTGCCATCCCCCACGTTGCCACC
This sequence comes from Iselma pallidipennis, assembly GCA_037464855.1. Taxonomy (NCBI): domain Eukaryota; kingdom Metazoa; phylum Arthropoda; class Insecta; order Coleoptera; family Meloidae; genus Iselma; species Iselma pallidipennis. The sequence goes on along the minus strand of JAZBHA010000066.1, from coordinate 130,856 downwards.
ACCACCACCACCACACCATCAGAACACTGCTACTTCCGATTTAATTAAAGTCAGGTCCTTCTGGAAGGATTAATTAGTCAGATGACAGACGCAACTTCTGCGCCGAGGGTTAAGATAAATATATACGGAACTACTAATAACAGGATGCGGCTTAAATGAACCAATTAATTTTCATTTAAATTCATTCTCGATCCACTTTAGTCCTGAAATTATACTGTCAATTTTCATTTGAAAATAATACAATCATAAAAATTATATATCAAAAGTGGGATTTATGGAATTTTCCGATAAAATGTCTATAGGGGGATGATATCGATATGAATGTGTTATGGTATTTGTTGGGGTAGTGATAATAGAAGGGATCACTAGATGTCCAGTTAATTTCCGGTTGTAGCTTCAGGGAAGGGAAGAAACTGGACCGCGAGTCGGAAGTTCAGTGTTATCGGCGCCTGAAATATCTATCGACATTACAATTCGTTCAAAATAAATATATTCGATATTAGACAACTTCAATGATGTCTAGACAGTTTTAGAAATCTGCGATTGGCGATCTCGATGCAAGACGTGACTTTTCATTACGTTTTTCATTAAACTTCTTAGTATAGTCGACAGGTGTTGTAGTAACGTCATTGTAGGCATAGGACGAGATTATGTAAATTTCCAGCAACAGATGTTTACGACCATTTCTACCCCTCGCTATTGCAACACAAACCCCTTAAATCCGTTTTCTTTTTGAAGAATTAAAATCGACACAATTTCAAGCAAATCCTCGTCATACTCTTCAAATGTGACACCAACAAGACTCATATAATATTTAACATTTCGTTAAATTAAATGATTCAAGTTAGTGTAATTGCGGACTGTATAGTGGCTAAGATCATTAGTAACCCTCCGTGTATCTTCAAGTTCCTACTATATAGTTAACGATAATCGGGGACCGCTTTTTGTTTTAATTAATTCTTCTCTGGCTCACATCCTGATCACAGATTCTATCCCAAAACTTTATGTGCATAAAGTATAGGATATTTCTCAGTGATGGGAATAGGAAAGCGAAAAATCGACTAATGGAAAGTCATAAAACTAACGATAAGTCGTCATTAAAGTGGACAGAACTTTTGTGAGGGTTGTATAAGAAGGCGAACTTAACGATAAAGTTTTGACAGGAACTCGAACTAACTCTACCACCGGTCAGTTCACATAATATTATTAGTTTATTCTGTAATACTAAATCAACTATGACTGAGTTGAGGGGGCCATATTAGAGAATGAACAAGACTTTAAACCAAATAATTGGAAAGTTCAATTACGTTTCTGACAGCTAATCCATCACTTACTCTAATTATAGAGTAATCGTTAATTTGGTTGAGTTACAGTCAACAGGGAGGTCTTAAGTCTATCATCTAAGATTTTAAATGTAGTTTTGACGAAATAGTTAATACCACATAGTTTCGGGATTCTAGAATTTTCCCTTCAAGCTTAAGCCTACAGAATTAGTTATAGTTCTAAGATTGATCTTGTGCGATTAGTTTACTTTAGATGATGAGGTGTTTGCGCAAGTCGAATATTATAATAGTGCCTTCAAGTACCTAATGAAACAGTTCCTATTGATTTATACGTCAATCCTCATCAGATCTTTAACGTAAAAAAATTGATTGAACATTTCATGTCTAATTCATGATTGATTGAGGTTTTACGTTCGTCTTTACGGTAAGATCCAACTTGGCAGATTTCCACTGCTCAGATCATTTCGAGAAGATGTCATTTGAGAACGATGTGAGGTCATGCCATCATCATTGGTCTGCTGACAGTTCCCTGTAAGTTTCTGGTATGTCGTCATTTACCAATATGGAAAGACAGCACACGCTTTTTCACGCAGAAACATTCGGATTGTGGAGAAATTTCATCTTATCTCACATCTCACTTTCAAACATATAGCTTGTTCGTATTCCAGACAATGAAAGGTACCAACAAGGAAAATGAGCCGAAACGAACTCCAACAGGAACTGCAGCGATTAAGATCTGATGGATCGACTTTAATATTAGACTTGATATCTAAAGGTGGAAACGTGAAGCTTTGGTTTGCCGCTCATTACAGTCATTACTCGTATGTCTAATAAAGTCTGTTTGCCGATCTGATCTATTACACACGAGTTAGAGCCATTCCATCAATTAATAGTAATTTGTCTTTGTGTTAGATGGATAAGAGCGAAATTAAAAAAAAGGAAACGAGAAAAGGAGGAATGTAAGCGAAACAAATTTAAAAATAATTAGTAAGACTGAACATTCTTTCTTTTTTTTTCTTGGTGGCGTTTTACAATGATGAGTAAAAGGAAAAAAGCGACCCTTTGCTTGTATTTATTAAAGTACGATATTAAATCAGTTTATCATAATATCCAGAAGGTTGCCGGAGGGAGTTTACGAATAGCATTGCAACGTTATTAAATTGGGGTTAATATTCTGCAACTGGCATTTTTTTTTTGTTCTTTCGTCTAAATTTATTTACCTCGATTTTCTGAAACTAGAAATCATGTAATACATTTGACTAATGTCTGCATCTTTAATTGAAATCACTGATTTACTATAATTGGTTGAGATGTTTTTCTTGCAAGTTTAATTTGTCTGTCGTTAACAGGAAATACCAACATGACTAAACAAAAATTAATTAACTTCTAATATATATATAAGGTCTAGTTTCTGATTTGTTTAGTGGTTTTCAATAAAATCGTTATTAATTAGTTAGATTGGAAATGCCTGAAAGGGTGTCAGCTTTTGTATTATATCTTCTTTGAAATTTGCAATTCCAATAGAATGATTTGAGAAATTTTGCAATAAACAAAACAAGAGAAGAAAAAATGGATTACATTTGCACAATACAGACAGGAAATCGTTCATCATAATAAATACGAAAAGAATTACAAAGTTCTAAAGGAACAAGAAACATGCTCTTGTTAGCTATCATCATAAATTGCGACTCGAGCCATCCGACTTAACAGCCGCGACAGATATTAATGTTAAGTGTATATACGTGCACCATCTTTTTTCACTCTTATTAAGTGTCGTTTAATAAGAAGTAAAAAAATCAAGTAACTTGACTCAAATACAACAAAAAACCAACAAAAATTAAGAAGAGAAATTATAATGGCAAGAGAAATTACAAACATGCAGTGGAGATTCAACGGCAACTCCTACGTCTGATGTTTTGATGTTGTTGTTGTTGTTGCTGTTGTCGCTGTTGGTGATGAAGAAAAAACTTCACCAATAACACAGGATGTTTGTCTGATGATAAGACAAAGACTTAGTTAACATGCAACCGTACTTTGGTTGTTGGATCCAATAAAACCACAAACTTTATTGCCAACAACCTGCTAAAATCATCTAACAATACCACTAGAGAAACATAATGACTAAAATTCCACTGTCGGCACTACAAGAAGATTCATTTTTATTAAAACTAATAAAGAAAATAAACGGTTTATTTTATATCAAATGAAGCTTGGGTTTGTGGAGGTATTGACAGTGTTGTCGACAATGTTCATGTTTTATATGCATGTACGTATAACACAAATAAGTTCGTCAATATTTTTTTATTTGATCTGAAAATATTTTATATTGTTTGCTTGATCAGACGGGCGGTAGTCACGCACCCTCACCAGCACCAACATCATCAAGCTCACGTCGTCGACGACAAAACACGAAAAGCTTTTTAAGTTTTATTATTCGTCGCACGCATTCCTTTGCAAGCTTGATTGACTGTTTTAATATTGAATAATAAACGTTATTATAATGGAAGTGGTGGTGGTGGTGATTTTAAACTCGTGGAAAACTGAAATTTTACTTAAAAGCATCGATGAATAGAAAAGAGAGGCAGTTGTGAGGCAGAGCCAATTCAATGGTGGCTGTTGGGCGGGTGGAATGTTTTCAATAGAGGAAAAGAAGTAATTAAAGGAAAGTTTATAATAAATCCTGCTGTACAACCGGTATGACATGAATCCTGAAATTTTATGTATTCATAAAGATTAAAGCTGGTGCCTATATATCCGTTTAACTAATCTTAAACAAACAAACGAGTTTAGGACGAGCTAGATTTATTAAGATTAATGTATTTTTAATGATTACCAAAACTTTTTTTTCTTTAAATTTACCACAAAAGCTCTCCTTTATTCCTGTTGACAATTTTTTGACGAAATTCGTGTGAGATTTACCGACATTTTTTTTCTTGTATTTTTTAATGTGTTGGCAGAGAGAAGAACACGTGCTCGAATGTGTTGATTGATCACAATGTACACAGAACTTTGTTGCTTTTGCTTCATTTACCACAGAATTTATTAAGTCACATCAACTAGACATCCCAAACAAGACAGCCAAGATCGTTAATTATTCAAACACCGATCATGTACAAGAAAATTTGTCCTTAAACCACACCAATTCTAGTTTCTTGAACCAACAAATTCCTAAATCGTTGAATTTCCTCCAAGAAAACAACAACTCAAAATAAATTTGATTAAAGAGTTATCGTTTAAATCACGTCACACAACTACTACAAACTAAATATATTTCACGTTCTCAATTCCCCCTCTTTTCACATCTTAACGATCTAACATAATTGAATATTGTAGTTAGGAAAATCATTTACTTATTAATTGCAGGAACTTTTCCTGGTAACGACCGGATTTTCTTAGGAAGTTTAATTTAGTTAATCGTCCGTCGTGAAACGTAGCCAGAGAAATTCAGCAGCAATAATAATGATATTAAGTAGAGATTTACGCCTTGGCCAAATTGAAATTTCAGAAACGGCCCCACAGTTCGTTTTCAATTATGGTCGTAGTTTGTTTCGAATGGACTTAAATACTAGTTTGTTGGAATTCTGTCTGTATATGTATGTGTGTGCTTGCTGCCGTTGAAGGTTTTCTCAAAGTGTAATTAATTCCCGATATAGCGCCCCGTTCCTCTTTTTTTTTCTCCACCAAAAATCCAATTTGTTCCCTCGCAATTTTTTTGGATTACTCTCAAGCGTACCGACGCCAAGAGAATATTAATTTGATACAGTGACAATTTTATTACGGAAGAGTATTTTTTAACACACTCCGCACAGTTTCAAACGAAGAAGGGGTGATAACTGTATTTCCTCCCTTAGTATTTTTCTGTAGAAACGGTCATCAATACAATCTGTTCCTCGATTATATTTGAAACTTGCAATACTAAGCGAATAATTTTAGACAATTGTTGAGTCTGAACAATCAGTTGCAATTTTTATTGAACAAAATTTCTAGAATTACTGCAATAAAATCGAGAGATTCTCAAGGAATCATTCTAGAATTGTTCTTCTACTATAATGATACTGTTTCGTTCTTATTTTGTTAGTTAAACGTAACGATCGGGAACCTTTGAATGAACGACTCGTTGTCCATTCCCAGGACGCGCCCTTTCAAGTTAATTTGTACTTTTCTCCGAGGTAAATAAAGGATCGATTGAATCGAAACAGGCCATGTAATCTAAAAGTTCAGTTCATTTAACTGTACAACTGAACTCGTCCTGAAAGCTCAAAGCTCCGTATCGACTAATGTCACGTATCTATAAAGTAGAGATTGACTTGTAGTATACTACGGGGTGAAGAGTTTTCTACAAATCTGTTCTAAGGTTCTTGGTCAACTAGACGATTCTGCTCTTTACTTTGACATATAAATCCCGATTGGTCGCCTGTTAGGACACATCTGGTACTAGGCCTCTATTCCATCCTTCTGTTTCACTGGGAACGTCTAATACGCAGAGATTTCCCTAGAGATGGTTGAAAATCTGCGAAAAACAACGTGGAAAAGTCGACGGATTTTTGGTTTCCACAACATGTCGTGATCGATTTCTTAGTAAAGAAATACACAAATTCCCTATAGGTGGAGGAAATTTTAACATTTCTTCGATTTTATCGGTGAATTAGAGTTGTATAGCCACTAGCAGTGTTGCCGAAGAAGCATTTATTGTGGAATGACACCCGATAGAATTCACGGTCTGATTAGTGATCGTTCTAAATGATTGTAAATGCCGATTTAAATCACGTTTACACTCATCTCGTTTAGTCTCGTTAGTGGCCACTCCTTAGCTAATAATTCAATACATTCATCATAATAAAAATTAGATTTTTTTAAGTCGTTGTTGTGGTTGTTGTTGTATAGTTGAATTATGATTCGAGTCAGGTTGTTGCTCTTGATCTAAACGGCAAGATTGTAGAGATATCAACTCCACATGTAGACAGTCTATACAATATTTCTATTAATGAATTATTAGTGGCCAATTAGTATAAATTATTAGCCAACCTAATTCTAACTGTACTGTTTATAGCTTAATTAAAATTGATATATTATCAGTCATTTTATGGAATTAATCAATTATTTAGTAAACCCGTTCAAGCAGATCAGTTTTATTTCTAACAAACAGGTAATACTCTCTAGAAAGAAAATACAAATGTTTTCCGATATTTGAAAGAATTTATTTCTCATACAATTTGAAGGTTGTTTACATTTATTGAAATCAAATAGAAATCGGGATGTTTCTTCGATTGGAGACGCACGTAAAATTTCGTTTGAAATTTACATCCCTCCACCACTTACACTTGAACGATTTCCGACAAAGCAAACACAGGAAAAAAAAATTGTTATAAAAGAGTGAAAAATCTTTGAACAGAAACAAAGCTTATGCTTTAAAGATTTTATTATAATACCCACCTACTGCTATACTACTGCCGTTCGGAAATATGGTTCACAGCTGTTATAAAATCTGGAGCTTTTATGACGATTTCAAGTATATACTATACCTTCACCGCCATCATACATTTTCTCTCATGTCTTTTCACTGTTGCTTGCCATAGAATGACAATTTTGATTGCGTCTGAATAACACGCGAGCAATTACAAGTTTCTACAATTCAATGAGATGTAAAATCCATTTTACGAGATGAAAGGGTAAATTATTATTTGTCAGTAGATACGTAGAGGGTGAAAATACAGAACTATAACTTTTCCTCGACGAAAATATTCAAATGTATAATACTTCCTTTACTCTACTTTTTTGCTTGCTTTTCGATAGTCGTTATCGTGAAGTGAACTGAAAACAAAGACAATACCTAGATTCCTGTTTATGTCAGATAATGATAGCGGAAAAAAAAATGGTTGTGAATCAAGTCAACCCCTACAAAACTGTAGACATTCCATTGCTAAAACAGCTCTAAACCAAAGTCTGGTATTTCACGCATCGCAAAGTAAAGGGGGAAAATGTTTCCAAGTGAGAAGGCGGGAATGAACTTTTCCGGGAGCGTATTCACAAAACTCAACTACACACACACCTCTATCGTACAATTGTCATAAATAATTTTGGTATAAAATGGAAAATTGTCAAAACTGTTTGTTGGATTTGCAGAGTAATGAAGGATATAAGTGAAAATTTCAATAAATTGTGGAAAGGAATGGAGTTGTTCTTCAAGATAGGCTTCAGAGTTTCGGAAATATGCTACCGGATCGGTGGCAACAATGCAATCAACAGGACTGCAAAGCTCCGTAGATAGCAAATCCTGTACTTATGGGACTTGAGGACTCTGTTGTAATTATACGAAGAATTTGCAATACATCTCTATTTTTTTCCTACAATAGACACATACAAGTATAGGAAATCAATTAACAAATCTCTACCTACTTAATTCAATTGACTTCAAGATAAATAACAAACTTGCTGAAAGTTGGGAAATAATTGACAGAAAGGAGTGTATCTACCACTCACCATGTTCTCCATCATATTCTGACAGGCTATTGTATGATTATTAAATATGTCTATTGTTCTCATCAATGGAATTTACTAAATAGCCACATGTTATGACTTGTTCTGTCTGATGTTGAGGATTTGTATAGTCGACAAGTTAACAATTTAATTCCTGCAATGACTAATTTGATGGTTGAAACAGACGATTGGTAAACATACACACACCTCAGCAAATCAGAAAGAAACCAGTATAGTATACACACAAATCTATTAAAAAAATAATTTATAATCCTAAAAATATCAGAGGACGTGCTCTAACGACACGAAACAGCTTTTATACAGACGGGACTTGTGTATATCTCTAGAGAGAATCAGGTGAGTAGGCTTAATCGAGAAATATGTCCACTAGAAGAATAAATCCATATGGAGAGTTTTCGAAAAGTTTTATTGAAATAAATTGCTAAACATTGACGTTCGTTTTCTGTATACTATCGGTCTTAAAAAAATTCCAGTCTCCTCATTAATTATAAAACAGTCAAACAAATACGAGTTTATTGGAAAACTTTTTAACAAGATATTTTCGAAATTTTTCAAATAACAACGAAATCCCTCTTGAACGAACTTCAATACTTTCTCCCATACCTAACGCTATTCATATTCATTTTTTATTCAGCTTATATCTTGCAGAAAACGGGGTTGTCTGCATATTCTATACAGAAAAGGGGGATATAGTCGTGTTTTCAACGTTCAAAAATAGATTAAACTCGAATTGATAGAATAGAAGGATGATAGTATACGTGAGCAACAATTGATCAAATCAATTCTCATGTTATCTTCATAAATTTCAATTTCAACTATCAATTTTATCAATAAATTTACTTCTTATTAAATTGAGAAGTCCACTTTTACCAGTTTTTTTCGGTTTTGTGTTAAAATCGGTAGAGTTGAAAATATCAAACAGTGACATGTTTAGAATTATATTTTGTTACTAAAATAGCAGTTGGTACAGAAAATCGAAGATTTGTAGGGTGAAACTCGTGAAAATAACACACTGTTGTTGTGTAACTGTTGGAGCAGCTTGAGTTGGAGAAATTTACGTAGAGTTAATTAATCCCTTTTTATTCCTTTAGATTTGGTATGGTGCTTGAACTAATTAGCAGCTAGTTGTTGTATTATACTCTAACAAATGCTACTTTATAGAGTATCGTCAAAGCTTCAAGAAGTACATTGTTGAAATTAATTGAAATACGTTGCGTTCTTGATATCTAGATTTGATGTTTTCAATTAATAGAGAGATGTATTACATTTATGGTAACATTTCTGTAGGTACTTGAATTGTTAATGTTTGTAGTTATATAAGCAATTCAAATGATTGAGAATTCTGAGTTTTAAATTCTTTGAATATCTATACCACACTCATTCATCATAGATGACAAATCCTTTAAAGAGCTTTTGTAAAAAAGAAACTTTTGTTCATGTTGTGTTCCAATAGTTTCCAATCAGTCACTAGCCCTGTTGTTTTTTTTCTACTCCCATGTTATCAGTGTCACAAACGTCACAATATTCCCCGATATAATTTTTACCTTCGTTTTTCGAACTGTCACAGATCAATGCCGTGACCAGGCATTCCCTGCTGGTTTTAAATGATCAATGTTACTTGATGTATATATACTGTAGAGAGAATCGAAATCGGCCCCTCCACAAAGTAATAGATGATCAGTTCCAGGCTGTCGAACTCGAATATCCTATAAATCCATTTTGATATTTCTGAAGGAGGAAATAGCACGGCCACTTATCGTCCATTAAATTCACAGTAAATTTATACACACATCTTAAAAGAGACACGTTTTAAGATTATTATATTGCCACCCCTTACTTTCGAAATAATCTACATCCTATTCATTGGCCACAATTTAATTTTGTTAAAGGTTAGACCTGCATTTTGATGCGGGATAAAATTTAATAAAAAACTTTCGGGAAAAAGTTGATGTATACGTTCACAAGAAGGGTGCTGGCGCTTAGTTGATACTGGTTGGTGGTAATGTTTCCCAAAATCCAAATGCAATAAGTGCCAAGTTTCACTGTATTGATATTTATATACAGAAACCGACACTCTTCACACACACACACATTCATTCGATAAACTAATTTCAAAAGAGAGACCTATATCGAATTTACTTGGCATTGCCAGAATAACGAACCGCAGGGAGCTACGACTCTCTACTAGCTACAGCTACAGTATAAAGTTTCTTTGTAAAATTTCAACAATTTTGTTAACATTAAAAGCTTAAAAGCATCACAAATATTTTGCCGACTGTAAAAAAATCCCCCACATACACACATACACACAATTATATAGTGCACACAAAATTTGTAACATTTTCCAGCATTCCATTTTCCATTTGAATAAATTTGCAACAGAATTTCTAGGATTCATATACAACAGTTTCAGTTGTATTTAGATTTTTAGTTTTGAGTTGATTTTACAAACACTACAACTAGCTTAATTGCTATCGATTGTTGACCACAATTTGTGAATATTACGTAAATTCCAAACAATATCCAGTTCAGTACTATTCGAAAATTTGAAATTTTATTTCACAATTTAACTAAAATCAGGTAGAAAAAAAATAACTCAATAAATAACGAAAGGCGAATATTTATCCTAGTTGATATTCGCCTGGCAGCACGGAACAGGAAATTATTTTTCCGCTTTAGAATATACCACCAGCACACTATTTAGCTTGCATTATAAACAGAATTTTTGATTTTGATACACCGGCAATTTGCAAAATCCTTTCCTTTCCTCCTATACTACCAAAAAAAAAACATTTCGCATAAACAGGAAAAATTCGGTCGGAAATGTATGGATATGTTCGTTTCCGTTGACGACTGCTACAACGATATCATCATCGTATGCCATCGTCACCACTGCCATCATCGCCACCCCTTGTGTGATATATTGCGGCCAGCCGCGAGAAAATTGAATTGGGGGGGGCTCGACGATGTCCTTTTCTCGCGCGCACATGCATATCTTTGGCTCCGGGGACTGTCCTGGCTATTATATGACGCACATTCCCACTGTCACCCGTTCGACCTATGGCCACATAAAACATTTCACATATCACACGGGTGCGTTTTTTAAACCACCAGCAGATGTGATATCGTAACTGTTAATGGCTATTTATTTCTATGATTATCTTTTTTTAATGAACCATATACCATCGAAACAATTTATGGCTCCTATATGGTGATTTTGTAATCTTCTCTAATATCAGTCCGAACCCATTTCTGAATTGTGGTGCAGTTGGTGGATCTTGTGGGGATGTATATCAGTATATCTGTCTTGAAATAAAATCAAGTTTGGAACGGCATATTGTAATCCTTTGATTGTGTTTCTGTGTAGTTTGCTGTGTAGATGACAGATCTGTGGTCGGTTTCTTACCTTGGTGAAAGCATATTGAAAGCCGACAGACGATAGGGTCATGTTTTGGGGGAGAGATTTCCTTTCATCTTTCTAACAACGTACAACTAAGGCTATTATTGCGATCCCAGCTGGGGGCTGTCATGATATTTTATGCATACATCAAACATTGACCATTATACATACATAACAAATTTATCTACACTTACATTTCTCTCTATCTCTCAGGAGAAAAAAAAAACCTATTAGTTCTCTCTAGGTTTTTTCGTTTTTAGTAATAAAACCGTTTAATGAAAACTTTTACAGCTCGATAGCAGTAAAACTCTACAAATACTCATTTTTAAAATAGCATTCACTCAAATTCACGTCTCCAAGACATTCACGTCCGTGGGCCAATAAAAGCTCCAAGGTAATCATTGTGAATCGTCCTCCCGTCTCTGCTACTACGACTAGCGAGCCATTAACATCATTTACTTTTCTCGTCTCTCCTAATTACCATTGCTGCGAGTTTTCACTTCCATTATATCCGGAGAGTTTTAAAGATCGACCCCATTTCACACCCGATAAATCACAGATACGAGATTTTTTTTAAGGAGAGCAAAGAGGAAAAAATTACCGATACCGAATGATGAAAATGTTAAGAAAATGGATTCCTTTTTACAGATTTCGAATGGTTTCCGATTTTAAATTCAACGATATACCTAAATCGTGTTTTCTGTCTGTATGTGTGTGTGGCTGGTGCAAACATCTGCCATTTTGTTAAAATAACAACAGTGGTGGTTGCAATGTTGTTATTGTTGTTGTTGTTTCAACTAACATAGTTACCGGATGGTATTAGGGAGACATCCAGGAAACTAACACTGGGAATGTGGTAATTTTTGAGATGTAACAAAATCAAGAAATAGTATCTTGACTTCCTCTATCTGAAGAAACAATACTCATACATTTTGTTGGGCGAAAGAAAGTGCAAATATCCATTAAGATTGCATTTATTGTGATAAAGCTGTAGATTTGAAATGGAGCTTAATGTCCAGTTATCGAATGTATCGTCTTTGAATTGTGTTGTTGTTCTTGTCAACACTTTTCCTGTTGTTTCATCCTCCAACAACACTCGAACCAAACAAGGAGATGCAGCTGTTGCACCGATTGTTGGTGGTGATTCTTTTTCTGAAGGATAACTGCAGGTGCTTCATAATGATGGTGCAATTTTCGACGAGCTATTATTATCATCATCATTATCATCATTATTATGAAGGGAATGTTAACACTTGAATCTAAAATAGCCTAGAACCAATTATCTTAATGTCCTGCTCTTATAATGTTTTTAATAGAAAATCAAGGGACTTGAGGGTTTTTGTTGTGTAGATGCAGAAAATGACGACAATTTTCCATCAAGACAATGTAGAAATATCTATATGTATAGTATACGAGAAAAGAGAGAGAAAAGTACTATACTAATATAAACGAAGCGTTAAACAACCATTGTATTCAGTTCAGTCATATGATCATGATGACTGTGTACACCCGCCATTTACAGGGTCCACCTTTTGTTCTCATTAATTGAACGACATATCCACCCGCCGATATCACAAAAGGCTCTGAAACGGTGGATAATTGTTTCACTGCAACTTCATAGGGTCTCCTCCTGGCTTTCGTTCATAACAGGGAGATATCTTTCAACACATATACAGGCGAACACACGCATATAACCTGTAGGTACATATATAATTGTCAGGAATTACCAGTCAAAAAGCTTGTTTTGATAACGCAAACAATACAAGACCAGGGCTCAAATTAAAACTCATTATCCACCAGTTGGTAGGTAAACAAACACCATAACATTAAAACGATAAATGTTAATGACAATAATAAAACTAGTTTTTTATTGGAAAAAAAATCGCACAAGTTAAGCCCATTTACAGTTCAGAAAGTAAATATTTGCAAGGCTGGTTAGCTGTAACATGGATTTTAGTACCAACGTCCTCCTACCCATCCTATCCAACCACTTTTTAACAAGAGGGGTTTAGATATCGCTAACGTACAGTTGTTTGTCCTGTCTTCCAAAACAGCCCCCTCCCTGCCCTCTCACTCGGTTTAGTTGTGTATATAAATGACTCCAACAGCCAAAATCATCCTGTATTAATATTAATCCACGTACCAAATTAGTCATCTGTGCAAAATCCATCGATCATACTCAGTTTGCAGTTGTTTGGATTATTTTTAGAGGGATAACTAGAAATTTATTATAATTTACGTACGGAAAGAATCCCCTCCTATACTGAAACAGGAAGGAACAAATTATTAATCGTTTCATATCATATCATTCAAGATTAAAAATAAAACTAATCAAGAAAAATGACAACGACTCTTATTTTTGTCCTTATTGCCTGCTCATTATTTTAATGCTGGTAATTTTTGTTTATTTCTTAATTTACAAGTCACCATATTTGGCTGGCTTTAAGAATTTTTTTTCGGTAGTCCGGATTCGTTAGTATGTAAATTTGTTTTAAGTCGCGCGTTTGTTAATCAGATGACAACATAAGATGCACGTGTTTACTTTGAAAATACAAGATCGAATTACATATGTATGTTCCATAGTTGGAGTTTTTAGCGGATGAACCAAAAAAGGGGAGAAAAAAAATTGTTATTTTTTCCGTTGTCATCTAGCGGTGTCAAACTGTCAAGCAAATGTTACCATTTAGTTCAGATTGCCATAAACCTATGTATGTCTTTTCATATTCATATCATTTTAGAATCATTGAAGGTGATAATCTGCATATGGACTGTCTGGGAGTAGTTAATCTAAGGGTGCGAAAATTATCTAAAAATTGTATCTTGTCGATTACATGTTTTGTTTTTCAATTACCTTCAAGTCCATCATCATCTGAAATATGCAAAACCATAATGACTTTAAAATAAAACCAGACACGTAATAATTCCCAGTCCCTAAACGAACATACCAGATTCGATGACATTACTTACGTTCTTTAGAACTCTGCCTCTTCTATAATTAAAGGGGCTTCAGTTCCTCCATCTCCTTCAAGTCGTACTCCCTTTTCTAATGCCCCGTCGAGAATTCTTCATTATTCTGTTGGAACGGTGACAGTGCATAAAGTAAACTAGTTATTTTTCGCTCGCCCGGCTACCCACTTTTTTTTGTTGTTGTTGCTGCTGTTATCTACTGCTGATTTAATTAGCTACTTTTTTAATTCAAAAAAGAGAATATCTCCTTATTAAACTTTATAACAATGTTCGGACATCATCATCCAGGCTTTATATTCAATGACGAACGCAACATGAAACAACAATGAGAAGTTTTATAAAGACTTCCAGTTGAAATTTTGTTAAATTTCACAACATTTCCATCCAGTCTTTATTATTATTATTATTATTTTTTAATATGATAAACCACCCACCTGCTGTCGTCCAAATTAATTGTTGTTATCGCTTTCAGTCAGTCGAAGAGATTATGAATGCTTTCCTATATTATACTGACAATAAAATATTACCAAATCATAGTTGAAATTTAAATATTGCATATTAACTGGTCCATTAATCATCCGTCTATATAAGCCTTGTAAATATGAAAACGTTAGGGTGGCACGTGCAGATTTTCAATGATTAAAACAACCTCAAATTGAAAACCAATACTACGAATCGATGGATTTGATGGCTTGTTAAATCTCTAACAAATTTGTCAAGTTGCCTATAGATAGATAATTTTCACGAATATCGATTTCAAACGGTTAATCTTTAAAGTAAATTCTGTCAGTGCCAGAACGAAATAAATCACACTTAAAATTCTACTCTCTCTCTCGTCCAGAAAGGGGGAGGGTGGTAGTAGTAAGAGATAGGAAAAAAATTGTTGGTTACTTTTAAAGAGGGTGTTCTCTCTGTCAATTTTCAGCCTCAAACGACATTACATACAAGTGGTTACTTTGTCCTTTTACTTGAATATCCCTTGGTCAATGCTATTTTGTCGAGTAAAACCGCTAATGGAATCACTACTACCCACCACTACGACATTCTCCTTTAAAAGCAGCTTACTTAACTCACAGGCAGTACTCCCACATAATTTAAATTAAAATAATTACATCACACCCTGTACACAATTAAATATCGCTCTTTTTTACATTAGAAAATGGAGTCGAGTTTCTTTTTCATTTTTCTACAGTTTCTTAGTGTAATTTTTTTCCGTGAATGCATACAGTCACCAAACACTTCGTTAGCATCCCTTGAACGTGACAGGGCATTTCATATGATTCATGACCGTATTATCATCACACCTTGAAAGTTTTTTGTTATCAACGCAATACAATATGCGTGCTATTATTCTTGAGAACTTGCACATGGATGATAAGGGTGTACAAGTTTTTTTTCCAAGGGGAAGAACGATGGATCTTGAAGAAAAACAACCCTCACTATTTATTAAGAAAACATCTAAATAGATCTTGTAACATTGATTTTCTCATTCTTATTTGTCGGGGGATTAAAATCTTAATGATGGCTAGTTTTACAAGTTTCATTAATTTAAATAATGAAATTTTATAGTTGAATCTGATAACTCGAGTCACGGTGAGTTTTTTGATGGTTTTTTAATGATATGTTTAATGAAAATTGTCAAAAAAACGAAATATATTGCCGACTTTTCTTACAAATGTTGTAAATATTTATAAAATTTTTTAACCGAACATGAATGGGAACTGTATCACCTGCCTTCCAACTGTACTAAAGAGGATATTTAGATTGCTATGTAAACTATCAGCTAAATTATTCAAGTGGATTATCATTTTACAGAATAGAAATTGGACGTTCCACAGATACTATACCAACTATGTGGTAGAACTTGATGAATATTTCAAATAGATTGTATTACTATTTAATCCAGTTGGGCTACAATTGGGAGAAGACATTCCTATATAGGTATTGAGAAAGTGTAACAGTAGGGGGTGGTTATGTATATGAAATATTCAATAACGTAATAGAAATATACAGTTGAAGACAAAAAGAGATTCCCCAAATATAATATTAGGTATAATAGAAAATACTGACACGTGTCCATGAATTTTAAAACAATTCGCTTTCAAAATTACATATTTTTATTTTAGATTTTGTATGAAATTCAATATTATTGGAAATTGCGAAAAAATATGAAAATCCGATTATGTAATCGAAAATTTGAAAATTTCCATTTATGTATCAGGGGAGGAAAAACAAATATAGAGTCTCTCGACGAACAGGTATGCACACATCAACATAAACAATATTGAGATTGTTTTATAACTACATACTACATAGACAAATATTGTAACACACAGATGGTCATTAAATTTTATACAAATATAAATATTATTGTTGGAAATACACAATTGTATTATCATTCACTCATATAATATTGTCGTGTATTTCGTTGATCATAAACTGCGAACTGAAACGAGATGGATAGAGGGATTATTTCAAATTCAAATTGGAATTGGGGAAAATGATCAAATTTTCAGACATTTTATTATTCTAGCAGTTGGAATAGTAATATTAACACATCACAGTGACATATCAATTGAGTTTGTTAATTCTAGAATATTAGCTGGAAGAGGGATGATAAAAAGCCACCACACACACATATATAGAAAATTACGAAATATCAATATTTAACACCGATAAATAAATAATTTTACGTTCCTATAAAGTCCGATAATTTAATAAACAGTATAGATATGTATTTTATATTCAATTATACCATTCCTGATAAATTTTATAGACCGGGATATTGTGTTGAGATGAATTTCCTCTAAATAAGTTGTTTAACTGCCAGGCACAATGCATACACTCTATATTTAAAACTGTAATTAACTTTGGAGATTTAGAGGTGTTCCTGTTGTATATTTTATGTATAACTATATGTATATAATATTCCATAATCCTGCTGTTGTTGTTCTACTTGTCAACTGTTCAACCCAACTTCAACCACCGTCAGTCGAGAGACTCCCTCATATACTGTCAATGATTTAAATCAAAAATATGCGAATTACTGTTTCACAGATACAGTAATATCCCGCTTAGCGATCAACATGCGTTCCTAGAAGATAGACAGAGCGCTAAACGAAACAGCGTTAAACGGGGTTATTTTAACACGTAGTAAATAGAGATAGCCGCGGCCAAGAATAACCGAGTTTTACTTCAATTTTAAGTTGTTTTTACTTATATATTAACTTGTTGTATCATCTTTACACCCACTCATCTTTAATAATTTAAAAGATAGTAATGATTCATTTTTAATGGTCAAACAGAATTTTTATTGATTTCCTTAGACAATGAAATCGATGATTACAGCGCTTAAATAACGTTTTACACAGCACTCCAACCCGTATTGTTTCAGTGCCAACGAATACTTGCACTATGATAGGAATCTATGCATTTTTTTCACACCACTATCGTGAAAATCCTCTATCCTGCAAACTGTCGTTTATCTCAAAAAATGGGAATCGGCACATTTTGGAAAAATTGGTCACAGTGGAAGATGAGTATGTACGGTCAGGGCCACATTTATGCTTTTGGAGGCCCTAGGCGTAACATCATTATGGGGCCCCAAAAGAACAAGTCTCATTGTCAGTTAATATTTAAACATAAGTATTTTATTTTGCAACATTAACTAGACTGTTTTTTTCATTGTTGTTTGTAAGAAGTGAGGCTTTAAAATGTGGCCCCATAGAGAGCGAGGCCTCCAGCTTGGGCCTAATGCGCCTTACAGTAAATACGGCCATGTGTACCGTACTCGCGATATAGGCGCTCACATTGGGATTACGCGACTGAAATTTTGAAGGCCCGTAGCCTCTACGTTCTTTGACCGATTTTAACCCAATTTGGTACAAAGGTATAGTAAGGTTCATCCTCTAAGGAATATTGACCTTTAAAGTCAAATTTGTTTATGGTAGGGACCAACAAAAGACTACAATTTCTTCAACCATTACAATGGAGAATTATAATTTACAACCCTTAACAGATGCAAGGAGATCTCTCTTTTCTAGCATCTGTTTAGGATTGTAAATTATAATTCTCTATTGCAAATGTTGAAGAAACCGAAGTCTTTTGTTGGACCCTACCATAAACTAATTAGACTTTAAATGTCGATATTCCTTAGAGGATGAATCTCACTATACTACTAGCAGCCTCTATTAACTTACCCTTGTGTATCATTTAAAATTTCAAGTCACATATGACTACTTCTAGAGACCTCTACACATGTTGAAGCCCCACATATAATCAACGGAAAAATATTTTGAATCTAAGCTTATTGACTTTTAAAGATTGAATTACTTTATGGCTGGACCCAACAATAGAATGTGCCTACTACATCAGCAACAAGAGACAATTTTGATTTACAATCACAAACAGATGCACAGAGAGAGAGAAATGTGCCCCGAAGTGCAGGTAATTTTAGAAAAGGTACGGGGACACACTATTGTTGGGTCCAGCCATAAAGTAATTTACCTTTTAAAAGTCAATAAGCTGATATTCACAATATTTTTCCGTTGACTATACTTCCTATTTACAGTCCAAGTTTCAGGTTCAAGTTCAGGGAAAAGTTACGAGTGTCGGAATTTGAGGTTCTCACTGATACCCCGCCTTCTGCTAGTCCTTGTCTAGTAGTACCTTTGTACAACATTGTGTCAAAATCGGTTAAAGGAATTAGAAGTACGAGGATTCAAAATTTTTAGTGCATAATCTCACTTTGAGCGTCTACATGTCTACATGTATGTATATTTCGAGAACCGTACGTGCCACAAAATTGAGCTAACAAGTCCCAATTCGGGGTCACTCTATCTCCTGAACATTTTCCACATACTCATTTTACCTTGTGGCCACTTTTTACAAAATGAGCCGATTCTATAAGTAACCCCGCCATTTCCCATTGAGAGCTGTAGGCTTCGAGTAAAACCGCGTTATTTCGAATCATGGAAAATTTAGCGCTTTCTGGGGGTTCGAATCAGCGTTAAGTGGAGTCTCACTGTATAGGTATATGTGTTTTTTCCACATACTCAACAACCCTCCAGTATTGCTCACAAAACTCAGCTGTTTCAATAGTATCGAAAGATTACTGGTTGATAAAAAAGCTCGTATTTTAGAAATCGTTTTTCTATTTTCAGATTTTTCTATATGAATTCATTTAGTTTGTCAAACTGCAGTTCTCAATACACTGTTGTTAAAGATTTTGTTATCGGTCATTTCCATCATATCACCAACAACAGTCAATGTACACAATATACTTTCATCACATTTTCTTTACACAACAATAAACATGTCACTGGTAATTTCTTTATCAATGAGAAAACATTTATCTTTAACAATTTCCTGTATTGTCTTGTCTTTTATTATAAAATATACATATTTTATAAACAAAAAAAGGAAAAAAAAACGATTTTGATTTGAGAGATTCACACGGATGTTCAAATCGAAGAAATTCCTTTTTTTTTTAAAAAAAACCCCCCCCAGGACAATAAACATCCTTAAATGTGATTGTCGTCGAAATATTTCATGTTACCTCCTAATTATATTTTGTTGTGTATTCGTCAATTATAGTAATTTAAAACGATTATAATAGGACTGAATTCAATACAAAATGGATATACTAGAAAGAAAATTGGTGTTTTCGTTTCTTTTGTATTGAAAATCTTGTGTCATTGTGCTGGAAAGTTTCAAGTTATGGGTCTAGGAAGGCGCCATTCACCATATGGATAATTTTTTTTTCGTTCGTTCTTCTCCTCATGTTCTTAATGTATTTGGAAAAGGAGACGAAGGTATTAAAAATGAGTCCAAACAACCGGCTATCAAATTACAGGCCGCTACAGGAGGGTGTTTCAAATAATTTTCTTAAAAGACAACTTTCATTACGGAATATAAATTATAGCAATTTATGAATCTCTCAGTATATTAATGATATTAATGATACCATTTCCTTCAACTTTTAATAAATAAATATCGAAGTAAATTTTTGCAAATTTATAAAAACAACAATTACTATCGATAATTAAAAGAAAACTGACCGAGTTACTATTTGTAGAAGCAGGAAAGCAGGTTGGAACATCCTGCGACAACAAGTACGGCGCCAGATGTTATCTTTGAAGTTTTCGTCGTCTTTTTCAATTATTTTTTCGAAAATAAAAACAGTGAATAATTGGGAACGGGTTAGTAATTTTGTTTTCAATTAAAATAGTTCAGTTTTTGTGTAGAAAAGTTCCGAAAAGAACAAGTGATTGAAGATAAATAATGTCAATTTGTTGGTGGATTTCTCGTGATCCCTAAACAATATATCAAGCTATACCTATACAACATTGGGGTGTGATGCTAAAATAATAAACTTAGGCGACTTTAATCACTTCGAAGAAGGTGTAAAAGAACTCCCTCAACCACCTGAAAAACTACTACCGCATACTATCAGTTGGTATAAATTTTTTACACTTCGATTATAAAACCAAGTAAACAAGTGCGCCTGTAGAAAATATACCACCGTCGACTCACCTGATAAAAATTCAGGGTGTAAACTTGGAATTGGCCATATATAAAATATCTATAATACTATAGAGTGGGGTGTCTTTCGTGTACACGAAGAAGGGGGAAAAGCTCGTCTACATTAGACCTATGGGCAGGCGCGGATAACAGTTCGAATGTGCACGTTCGTAGAGTAGGTTTGTGTCAACCATGTCTCTCTGTTTAAACACGCGCTCGATAATTTGAAATTATCAACCCTCTATTGAAAATTTCCCGAAAAAGACGATTAAGTGCACCTGAAAATTTTCCAAAAAAAAATTGATTTTATGAAGAAAAAATTCAAAGACCCTCAAATTTAAGTGTTTGGAATAATAACAACTCCCCCAAGGAATCGATTGTTCAATTATGTGGAAATTTTGAATGGTTTTCTACGTAAATACAAATCGACAGAATCGAAAAAAGGGCAGTGTAGTGTGTGAATTTATTGTCTTATTATTGTCAAAGTAATAGTGGATTATTTGAAGAATATTTGACAGGGTAAGCTGTAATTCTTTCTAAATTACAACGATGCGAAGGATAATAATGAAGATAGTCGGTGACTTATGCAAATCTAAATGAACCATCCTCAAGTCCTAATCTAGGTGTCATCAAGACCTCGTTAATGTTGTATCCTTTCAACTAAATCCTTCTTATTATCAAGTCAGGAACAAGAGAAGAGAAATAAAGGTATAGTGGTTTTATTATGGGTGGATGCGATAAAAACACAAGAAATCTGTTTACTTGGGTTGTTCTTTAATACTTCCGGTTAGGTGTTTTCCCTTTTTTTTTTATTTAGCCTCTCGTATAAATTATATGTGTGTTTACAAAATTGTTGAATGAACGAAGTAATTCCAGATGTTTATGTCTAGTTTAACTGTTATTTTACGAAACTTAAAAAAGGTTTAATTGATGTAAAATCTGAGAATTACCGTAAAACTAATCAGGAGTTATCAACTTTCTAGTAAATAACAAACAATTATTCTATTAGAGATTTTTACGAAATCTAACTATGTTTAGATGATAGATTGATATGATTTTCCTTTCATAATCAAAAATGTATTTAGAAATAGAAAATACTGATTGCCTATTTAACTAAAGAATCTAATCGAATAATCAAGATCGGTCGTAATAATTCAATTCGACAGCTGTCACGGATAGGAGTCTGATACCTTGTTTAAAGTGTTCCTTTTATGGAACAATAACTTTAAGCTATACCTATACCTATAGAGAAATCTTTTCATGAAATAAATCTCTCATTTATGTTTCATCGCAGATTTCCAACGTACAATACCTGTATTGTTTTCATGATGTAACAGGTAGAAATATTATCCAATAATTTGGAAACTAACAACTACACAAAGAATAGAACAATGAATTGTTTCATACAGGTGTATGGGACGACACAGTACTTTTAACAAGACAACGTATACAAATTTTTAATACATTTCCTGTATGTCAATTTTGTTGATGTATGACTGAATTGCATTCAACTTAGTATTTCCGGTAGTACTTCACTGATATGAAGAATATTGAAATTTTTCCTGTTAAATCAGAGAAAGTTCCTGTATTTTAAATTACTCCGAATATTTTCATCAAACGTACTGAAATAGAACACTTCTGAAAGACTTGTTTTTCTCAAGGGGTAATACCACCAGTGAAATCCGTATATCAATCTCATTTAGTCTGTGCTTCTTGATGAAATCGGGGTGGAATCTTGGAATTTTTCAGGGTTCAATGGGTTGAAATAGACAGAAGTCGGAGTAGGGAAGGATGTATAATGTACTTTGATGGAATGTCTTTAGTTTTAGTTTTTATAACAAGACAACTTTTTTCAATAGTCCTGTTGGCCTTCTGTCACCAATAATTCTATATTGACTGATTTATGTTTATGTGTCGACTTAAAAGTGTGAAGTGTTTATGTTAATTGGATGGTTACGCGATGGTAGCTATCGATGGTTGGAAGATTTATATATGCAGCCTTCGGTGTTTCTTGTTTAGATTATATCTCGTATTCATCATGTGGTTATTAATAAATAATATCTAAGGACATTCTGTTAAATCTTATCAATAACATTATTATTAATAATAATAATAATAATAATAATAATGAATTTTAATAGCCTTGTATTGCACTTATCTAATCATATAATTTTTATTTTATAATAAAAACGACTATATGCAACATCTGCTGTGATAATTAATCACAATGATTTAGCTAGAAGAGATTCTGTGTGCAATTTCCTGGATTTTATAATTTATGCATCTTCTTAGATGTTGGTGAATTGGAGAGACTTTCATGCGATAGACTTTAATTACTGAAGCGGCAAAGGCAACTATTTATAATTACAGTTATTGTCTACAATCAAAAGCCACCGAAAATCATCCTTTATAGTTTTTTCTTTGAATGTGAAACATCTACCCCTATTGTCAGTTCTCTTATTGTTAGTTACCTATCTGTTGATTCGGCCCTTTTGTCCGTACATTTTAATGAGATGAGATCTTGTGTAAATATTCAGGACGGTATTCTCCTGCAAGTATATACCGTGTTAAGTAACACATGAATTTCGTGTGGCCCTACCCTTCAAAAATACGTGACTAGACTATCGAATTGCCCTACCTAGTATAAAACCCAATGCACACCCAACAAATTAATAAATATTAATAAGGGCTGGACATTGTGATAATAACATACATGAGGATTATCACCTCCACTATTCGAACACTATAATATGATAACAGATACAGGTTATCGGTAGCCGTTTAATTTAACCAGAATGATAAAGCACACTATCCCCTGAAGGTAATGTCAACAACAATTGTAAATCGAAAATTACTAATATTAGTTCTGATATAATCAGTATGTAAATTAGAGAATTAGTGTAATTTAAAAATTCGTCTATTTTTTTGTTTGTATAGTGTCAGTGTGGTCGTCAATGAAGTAGGTAGTCTGACAATCAGACAAGATAAAACTGGAGTTTTATTGGCATAAATGAGCTGTTACGACAAGCCAGTTTTAATTAAAATTTACTGGATATCATAGTAGAGTTTCTTTAGTCTCTGACAACGAAACGCCATTTTAAAGCAATCACATTTACATTTTTATTTAAATTTTCTTGAAAAAAAAACGAATCGAATCTACCTTTTTAATAAGGTGTGCAACACAATAAACACAGTTGAGAAATAAGCTCAACGATAATTACGTACAATAATTGATGAGCTTTTTTGGACTTGGGTGGCCTTTTTTCTCCGTCTCAGTCTCTTGAAAACCATCATCATCATCATCGTCATCTACTAAAACGCCCACATTCTCTCTCTCCATTCACTTATTCATTCATTTCTTTTTCTTTCAGTTTCTTTTCAAAAAAACTGTTGTTTACTAAAATGTCTTGTTGGCAATCTCTGACAAGTTGCTTCAACTTAAAAGAGTGCTAACATCAAACAACAAACACACTTGGCATCTTGTCTAATCTGATCTCTACATTTACTGTTGTATGAAGACTAGAGGAATATGAACATGTAATCAATAAAATGTATGAATTCTTGAAAGTGTTCGAATTTTCATGATTGCTTGTCATGAGACAAAAGTAAATAATTTATATTCATGTTTGCTGTCTTGTTAAATGATTTGTTTGTCGCTGTGAAGTCCCCAACAGTCACAAAAACAATACCAACAACAACGAGAGATATCGCATTTCATACATGTATATTGAAAGAATTACAGCCCGCACTAGCACATAAATCTTGTAATTACTGAAAGAATTCGGATGTAATAGTTACAACTGAATAGATTCTAAAATATAATATTTATCCAGAGATTAAGCATGTTTTAAATGAATGATTTACAATCTTCAAAGACTAATAATTAGTGTCAGAAAATATGTGGTGGTGGTGGTATATAACACTTGCTCATTAAGACTCTCTTATGTCCCTCCTCGATTTTCCCAGCCAAAAACCCTTGTCGCTTTGACGCCTTTAGCCGGATATTAACCAATTCCCTTGCTCGTTACCCTTGTGAAACACATTCTCGTTATACTACAGATATGGTTGTTGCTAACGTTTGCTAAAATCTAGTTTTAGGTGTTCGCCTAAAACCCGATCGCATATAAAGATAAGACAACTGATTTTAACAAACCATTAACAAACCATTTCTAGCTCAGCAACTAGAGCCGAGACTGAAAAGGGGAATGAAAACAAAATAATATATACGAACTATCGTCACAGAACGAATAATTGAAATGGAACAATACCTAACCCTTGATTGAGACACATTGTTTTCTGTATGGCTTATGGCTTCTATACAATCTTCCCCCCATCGTTTTATAATCCAGGCGTAATTATTGACAGGATTAACGTACAAATCGTATCAAAGCTTTCTTTTAAACTCAAATATTTTAATCCTATTTGGTTCAAATACGAGTACATTGCCTGGATTGTTTGCGGTGAACAGAAAGGTCCCAGAGCTTTGGCACCTACACACGTAGACATACAACATGACCAGTAGAATAATCCTGATTCTTGTAATTGCTAACCAGTTCAACTTCTTGATTGTCGTTTGTAGTGAAACACAGAAGCTGACAGGTGTGTTCAACATGATCCTTAGTGTGTTGAGGGCGTGATTATGCAAATGTGACAATGAAACGCAACAGATGGTCTAAGATGTTGAACTTATGTCTTGTATATGAATTTATTTATAAAATTGAGAAATATTTTTCCGGAAATTTTTCAACAAAACAATATTTACAATAATTACGATAAAATTGATGGTGGTGGTCTTGACATAAACAATATTGATGTGCCGGTTATTATACGATAAAATTTTAAATAATTCAAAATAAACCTTCCAATTGTCGTTAATAATTCGTTTTTAATGCTTTACTTAACCTTTAAACTTTAACGCTCGTTTTTATCTATTTATTTGATATTCAAATCAACAATCGAATTTTCAAATTAAACACTTGTCACATCCAATTAGAACTTTATAATTAGACATTTTTCACATAGTAAATTAATAAATAAATAAAATGATCTCATCGTTTTATCAAATTTCACATCACATCTCTAGTTGAAGGAGAGACCCTGAACTAACTCTCTGAAAGTGACTAGTGAAAGGGTTATTACTATAATAATCAATGAATTCTGGATACATTTATAACATACTAGATATATTCCAGCTGTGGCAACTGACAAGGGGGCGTCTCCAGAGTCATTCATATGCAGATTCGTAACTTTCAAAATTCCGGACAATAGACACGTGTTGGATAGTGTGCAGCTGGGTAGGAGGTAATACCTACCATCCATCCATCCAGTTAGGTACAGCTAAAGTTACAGTGTGTCTAATGAGAATAAGGAGAATGTTGACAATAATTAATTACCCTGTTGTAGATTTTATCGATAACTATTTTAATAAACTAATTTTATAGACGTTATTGGAACGTAATTAGCTAATTATATTGTATATTAAGCAATTTGTTGATAAATAAAAGTACGGAAAAAACATCTGCTAAATGGTAATGCATTATTTAGTGTCCAATAAATTCTGTAGAATATTTATTAGTTTACATAAAATGATTCTTAATTGAACGACAAGATATATAAAAACATACATTATAACTCTAGTTTTGCAAGTACACAACGGATATTAGTATTATAAAACTCTAACAGTTGTTAAAAATAAATGGCCCTATTACTCCAACAAATTTTACTATCAACCATCACCTACAAAATGTTCATATGTTTCAACAAAATTCTAGAATAGCATTTGGATTTATTGGTATAATGTCGTTGGATTGTTCTTATATTCGACTATAACCATTCGAACAGGATATGGTTGTTGCAAATTACTCCCTCTTTAATAAACATAAAGCTCTAGTAGAATTATACAATTTTCTGAAATGTAAGCATTTTTTTAACGATCTCTATATGAATAATCTAGATCTACTAAAGCCATTACGACCGATAACAACTAATCAACCTCGTAAATGTTTTCTGCAAGGATAAAAATATTCATTAAATCGATATCATAAAGTTGTTATCAAGAAGTAAAAATGTGAATAAAAGTCTCGGAGGTGTATGATATTTTGGTGGTGATGGTGGCGCCAGTAATCTTTTTCAATCCATATCCATCCCTTGGCTTGTCGATTTGTGCCAATCAATTCTGTACTGTATAGGATGCATCAGTGTCATTTGATGGCAGAAATCGGAAGAAATGAACAGAACAAACCGACACCAAAAGCCAATAAAGATAGTCCCCAAGGCGACAGACAAGCCGAGGTCTACTGAGCAATAAGGCCATATATAACACACATATCGCCATAGAATTGCAATTACAATCAATATACTGACAAGCGTATAAGATTCCATCTGTTTTTTGCTCTTATTTTGCTATTTCACACCTAATCAATAATATTACTACTTTTTTTTCGGTTACAGTTGTGATTATTCGGCAAATTATTAACAAATTTCTAGCGGGATTTATGACGTTTCATGATTTAATTTAATTTCTGCACAAGTAAACAATCAACAAAGTTTTCATTGTCAAAGTTCCCTACAAAAGATGTTTTGAAAGGTAACACAACGCAATAAACCCACACACATAGTACACACCTTCCAAATTTCAGGAGCTTGTATGTAGAACTTTCTAACTCTTGTTAACGTGTTTAAAATCACGAAAATAATTAGAATATCGAATAATATATCCTGTCACTACTACACATGCAAACTTCCAGGTACACTCGCACCTATAATTGTTATTTTGTCAAAGAGAACTTGGAAGCTTTTCAGTGTTTGCCTTCGGGAAAACGAAATTTATATGTCATCTATGTATATCGGAGACGAAAATATAGTATAATGGTGAGTGTATTTGTCGGAAAGTGCACACAGATTTTCAGAACAACTGCTTATGTATTCCACTCTCGAAAGAATAAAACATCAAAATAGGCTCAAGTGAAAGAAGTGCTAGAGGAATGGAGATCGGAAAATAAATAAAACATGCGACAAACGCAAACATTTCAAAGGGAAAAAGTTTCTCTCTTTTCTCTCTCCCCTTTTTTTTCCGGGACTGCGATGATCGAGAAGTCGACTGAAAATTCACTGACCCATATCTACTACCACGAAATTTCAATCGTGTATTTCCATACAGATTGAGCCAACTGTGTTATACCTACATATAGTATATGGGTTATATTTTATCCGGAAACTGAGTTTTTGGACCAATTCACAACCCATATATATCTTTTCAGTTTTCCACTTTGATGTTGAATAGATAGAACGTCAAGTTTATAGCAAATCTACAAAACAATCGCGACAACTCGGTTAGCTATAGTTGAAAATAATTTAGTGAAATCAGCAAGAGATGTTATCAAAAAAATCGGAATACTTCAAAGTAACATTCTTAAAATACATTGAACTAAAATCGTGATGTCGAAATAGCGGATACACCTGTTCAACTTAATCATTTTTAACATATTCATGACATGGAATTGATTGGAATTTTAAGTTTCTCAAATTCCTGATAAATAATTAAAAATTTTTGTGCATAGAGTTATGTATGCCCTTCATCTTTTTGCCTCTCCTCTTTAATAACAACCAGCATATCCTGTTCCATTGTCTATTTTAAACTTCTAAATTATTCCAACTTGATTTAGGGAGGATGACATCCCTGTGATGAGTTGTTGTCCCACGTTGACTGCACCTGTTGTACAGCAATTCGATACTTTCAGCAGGGCAATGTCATATCGTTTTAAAAATAGTTGTTTCATTTCTCCGATCGAAAACATTGAATTGGAATTGTAATTAAACTGACATTTTCGTCCCTCTTGCTTCTCAATCCTCTCTCTCTATAAACCACCACCACAAGCAGACCAAAAACTCGTAAAAACCACCCTATTCCATTTGAAACATGGTGTCTGTGTGTGTGTGTGTGTATTTACATGAGTTTGTCTTGTTTTGGTCTTCTAAACAGCTCAATTGAAATATCTGTCTGTTTCATTGTTTAGTAGAGATTCTCCCCTTCATTTTTGAGACTATATAGGAAAAAGAAACAATCCTTACACTTGGATAGAGATTTTGTCTAGAAAGTGAAATAAATAAAGAACAGAGAAACAAGAAAAGATGGTCACATTCGCAACATTTGGCTTTAAGAACTCTTGTTTGTTTTATGGCCGCTTTATGGCTTAATATACGAACAAGAGAAAAGCAAAAAGGGTTTTCGTATACGTCTATAATATTACTATATGTGGAAAAGGATTATTGCAAAGCACATAGTGTTGAGAGAAAATATGATTAGCGCATCCATTCCATTGTCGTTGCCTCAATTGTACACACATGTTGACGACGATGTTATCAGCACAAAACTGTAAACTTTATTTGTATTTAAGCTACTTGTTCCTTGTTGCTTCCAGTCTCGTTCCATTCTATTCAATCGATATTATAGCAAAAAAAAACGTCAACAAATCGCCAACAGAAATTGGCTCTAAAAGGTGAAGGCAACAAAATCGACAAAACTGTGAAAGATAAGGCTGTTCTTTGCCGTTTAGTAGTAGCCATTCATTTAACAATGGTCAATGGGCAAACTAATAATAGGCCAATTATTTACCTTGAATCGACAAGGTTTAACAGAAAAACGACTCACTATTTGACTCTGGGTAAATATTTTCCAACAAACTCCTAATATTTTTTATGCTTTAATAACGTGCTATTGGAAAATGATCCCTTATTAAATTTATGTCAATACGTTGTGTCATAGATTCTTATTATTATTATTATTGTTATTCTAACGAGCTCGAGAAATTTCGACTCACAATATTTTAATAATAATAATCGTTTTCTTTTTCTCGGTTCGGTTTTTTTTCGAAAATTGTCCAATGTCAGACGTATTTCTGTCAGGATACAATAGGGGCTTTTAAATAAACCTTCTTAAATCAGATCGGATTTGCATTGATTAAACGAACTGTTGTGTGTGTAGAGTTAGTATAAAGCTGAAACTCAAATACAGTTGACGGAAAGAAAAATGGACCGATGGGCCTTGTCTGTGTCTGTCGTCTATACATAAAGTCGCATAATATAAAACAGGAAAGATAGAGAAGAAAGTCTTTGAAGATAAATAAATTGTTCTATCACTAAATTACCATCTTTTAGATTATTCAAGAAAAAAACTAGATCATCATCTGAAAGATTGTCCTCTGTTATATCTAATTTAAATCAAGAGGAAAAATGTGTGTGTGTGTGTTGACATTCTAGTTGACATTTTTCTACTTTATAAATTACTAATTGGAATTTCTATTTCTTTTTTCGGTTTGTACGTTGGAGGTTTTTTCTTTTTTTAAGAGAAGGGGCGCGTCACAAAACATGAACAGTCATCTATTATCCTTTCTTTTCGGTTTCGAAGGGACATAAATTGAATTTTCTCTTTACTATAAATAGATGAATACTAATCATTGATTAAATATTTCTAAAATATAAATGCTCGAAAAGCCAATTATCCAACATTCTCTTGACGTGTAGAGGCAATTAAAATCGCTACTTCGTATGTTAGTTAAATGTGTATTTATTAAAAGATTTATGTTCACGGCAAATTAAGATTATAACTATTTCGATTGTAATTGAATTAAATTGATTAGTTTCAGTTAAAGCGAAACTACCTAAAATAATAATACAGACAGCTTCCTGTAAATTGTAAGTTCCTTGTTATACCTTTCTCTTCGAACTGTGTGTCACACAAATTTCAGGGAAATACAATTTTTATCGAAGAAATAGTGACCAAGTGAATCTTTGTTGGAAAAGCTTATTGTTTACTCGTCCGATGATGGTTGTGGAACAATCGAAACCGGTCGCGAATGAGTAAATGTTTTAATACAAATAGAACTGATTTTGTTTAATGAATTTGGTCCATCTACTTGTTGCTCAAATCTAATATGTGACATTGATGATTTATTTACTATAATATCGTTATCTCTTATTGTTTACAACAGTCCAGTTCCCCAATTATCTGCTCTATTGGTCTCGTTTTCGTTTAATCAATATTTAATGAATTCCTGTCTAAATTGAAACTATTTAATTACGAATAATCTCACATTTCATGCCATTATTACACATGTAAATGTCTTTGATGATTTGCAATTTAAGCAAAAAAAGAAACTCAGTATATAATTTCCATTTATAAGACCGTGAAGACTTGTTCTTTCACATACATACACGCACAACCAGACGAAAAAAAAGGAGTAGGTGATAAAAATCAGCGAAGGAAAATATGCAATAAATTGACAAACATACACATAAGTATATACAACAGTAAAGAAATGGTTGTGATGTTTTAAAGGCCTTATAAAGCCGACCATACATTGAATGGTCTCTTTATCGTTTTATAGGGTACTCGAACGTTTAGTATGCATAGAATGTTGCATTTATTGGGGCCGTCCGTTTGTCCATCCGATGAGGATGATGATGGCCACCGGAAGTGTAAACAGAACCCTGCAGCTCTTGCCGGAACTGTTTGTAGAGATAAGCCCGAACTTGGCAGTCGTGCTATACATATACATATGTATGTGTGCAATTTATGATGGAGGCATACAAAAATTTCCCTTACTATTCTCCACCTACATAGAGAAAATAATGTGCTGAATCAGAGGAAAATTTCTATCATCAACACAAGATAAGAAAATTTCGCATATCTTCGTTTTGATTTAATGTTGAAAATTTAACAGGATTTCATTGCTATAAATTTACGAATTAATATCCTTAAAACGTAAGAGGAGCAAATCTTCTTCGCGTAATATGATAAGGTGAAGAGATCCGCTCAATTAACACGGCAAGCTGCGTGTCCGATTCTATGAGAGAATTAATGTAAGGAAAAGTGGAAGTACGGAAGACATTAATGTCGTATTTCGAATGTTTTAAAAGACTTTTCTCTCTCTCTATCTCTCTCTTTCGGAATGGAGAGAAGTTTCTTGTAAGTTAGTTACAATTTTTTTTTGCCTTCTATGCATGTAGAGAGGAGAACAACGAGCAGGATTAGTACATAAATGGTTCTCTGTATAGTACAGATTTAATAGAGTATGGCTCATTAACTGTGCAGTGATAGTAACTAATGTAAAGATAAGAGAACCCAGCCCTTCGGTTGAATAATGAACGTATTATGCCACCATGTAATACCATCAATTATGATCCATTCGACAAGCTATTGTTTCAATTTAATCAAAATCAAGACATTTTAATATTAACAGAACGGAAAAAAAATCCCAACCATTCAATTTATAGATTATACGAGAGTCGTCTTTGTGAGAATGTATAAAAAACCTACCACAAAATTGATATTTCTCTGTTTTGCTTTTATTAAATTTATTCAATCTAAATTCACCAAGCAAGTAGATTGATTAATTAATTTCTGTATATATAAGCATTGCAAGTTTGTGATTAAGTTTTGAAACGACGAACTTCTTCAAAGAGTCTCTGTGCCTTTTGTAGGTTGAACAAGTTTCTTAATATTAACATCAAATGTTGTTATCAGGAATTTGCTTGAACTAAACGAGAATGATGAGTGATAAACGATAGAATTGTACATTAATTTATGTGAAATTTGTTTAGAAAATTTACTAAAACATTGATCCTGGTGCCTATAGGAAATTTCATCAATCTCCACCGAATTACAATAAAAGCATTAAAATCGTTAATGTATTAATGTAGTTTAATATAGAAAAACACAGGTTGCGATACGTAATAAAGCTTTTTCCACTATTACAAAGGCCAGCCACCCCTTTCTGTTAGTTAGATTGGAAATGATTGTCGTAATGTTCTACGAAACTCGTCTCAGTTAATTTTGGTTTTGTGTATTACAACTTGGGGGGTAGTAACAGTAGTACAGTTAGCTAAAACTTGTATTTTAGTTGATTTCAGTCGTTCCACTTGTGATTCGTTTGATCTTATGCCGAACTGAACAAAGGGGAAACCCCTATGATGTTTTATGTTTCTTGTTCCAGGTGACTTTGACTTTTCTTCGATTTCTTTTTTTTTTCTCAAACTCCTAACAATAGACAAGATAAAATATTGTTAATAATTAAATGAGCAAATATTTGTAGAGTTTGCCGTGTAGAAGGGCTTGCTATCAATCCGGGGGAACAGTCTAAAAGGTCTCATTACCTGAAACAATAAGTCACAATGACACTCGAAAAATTCAAGTCCGAACAAACAAACGATAACGTAAATCAAAAGAATTGCCAACATTCACGGTAAAGTGAATACCATCTCCTAGTAGGACAATATTTCATAACCATACAGATATCGCATGTTGGAGAGAAGAATATAACCCGGACTCGTTTTTGTGACGTGTATAACGACCTATTCGTTCGCGTCGCTTGGTACGACATGACGGTATATTCCGAAAAATCGGGGTGTTTTCTAAATGAACTACCCACCCATTCTTTCTACAATTCAACATTTCTATCTTTCTCACAACTGTTACAACCCTATGTGTAGTATAGCGAGAAAAAAAAATGTAAGAAATAAAATCTAGGGTAACAGGAATTTTAATATCTAGAGAACAGAATAAATCGCTTCAATATTACTTTGACAAGAGAGAAAATTGAATTACGAAATAATTTTATGATTTTTTTTTTTGTTGTGGTTGGTTCATTCTGTTCTGGTTTTTCCGTTTCGTTAGTTACAAGTTGTGTATAACGACGATTTCCACCCTCTGTTAATACTGCCGGACGGGGACTAACGACGATCGATACTATTCATTACTTCTTTGGACTCTAGTGGGCCCTTGTATTGAGACGTGTAAACTGACCGTTATTGACTCTTGGCTGGAAATTGACTTTTATATCCATGAGTTCTCTACCATTTTATAGATCTGGAACGAAAAATAAATACAATAGAAAGTCAACAAATAATTCTAATAATTACCAATTTTGCAAGTACAGTAAAAGAATTTCGATAGATCTTCACCCTCGTGTAGTCCGATGATGATGATGGTGATGGTGGCGGCGCCACAAGGGACACATCCGGGACATAATTAACTTAATTTCTCTGTTGAAATCATCCATTAAGTCCGGCAGAGATAAGGCGTAATATTTGGATTGTTCTCGGACTCCGACAATTATTTGTACGACAAGAGCGAGAGAATAATTGAATTTAGAAACAACAAAAACAAAGACTACTCTGTTTTAAAGGGATAATGAATAATATCATTTGATGGAATTATTAATCAATGACGAATTTTCAATTAGCCTAATATTTACGTCGTGTACGTTTTCTTCTCGGTCCCCCTTTTCCTTTACCTTTGAATTTTAATCTAGAAAAGTACGAATAAGATAGACTTGTATGTATATTCGTCCATTTTCTTTATCCTTCTCTCATTCCAATCAACTCGAGTCGGTATTGAATAGAGGAACGACTCCAGATAGAATGCGTTGTTGTGTATGTATTATGGTAGAAAACATCGTGACTGCGTGTGGCACCGTCGTCTTTGAATATTTTCGTAAACGAACATTCAATACAACCCTTATATGTTGAATCTAAATATATACGTTATCTATTTAGTAAAATCGATGAACTACAGTAAGTTATAAATTCAAATACAAGTCTCATTGAATGCGAAATCTAAAACTTGGTGTGTATATCTGTATCCCCATCTAGTTTCTATACGTATTCATTTCAAGTCATCGATTGTCTTCTAATGTGAATAATGTTCATTACAATTATGCCATTGTTTAAATTCAATAGTAAAGTGTTATTTAACAGCAAAACGTCTTATTGTGTATGTTTGCCGACAAGTTTTAAGTAAAGAAAACGTTTAACAAACACACATCTACCTCTGTTTACACCTTATAAAGAGCTATTATTAGAGAGAACTAGAATAAAGTAATATTTGTACACAAATCATACTAATTTCCATACCTAAATATAGGTACACACAGAAAAAGACTACCTATTCAGTAACATTTAACGATTACAGTAGACCTCGTATAGCGCGAGCGATAGGTGCATGAATTCGCATTGTACGAGCCAGATGGATTATTCGGAAATATTCATAGAAAATAAACTAACAATTATCGAAACGGCATTGATGGTAAATGCAGAATTTACAGTTTTATATGCTTATGGACAGTGCCGGCTCTCGGTATATCGCCGCCTCTACTTTTTTAATACCACTCTGGGCCCATAACCTGTTACGCTTTTATATTTATTTTAAATAACTATATGCAGTTTTAGCGATAATACGTGTATTTTTAATAATTTCAATAAAACAACAAATTATATAGAAATTGATCAGGGCCGACTCTATGTATATTAGCGGCTCTCTGCAAGCACTTTTATGGCGCTCCTACGCAGACGTCTTTCTATTGTTCTGTACATACGCTGATTGTGAGTGTAGTGAGTTACTGGGCAGTTACTCACAATCTCAACTAAAGAGCGCCCGTAACTTGCCAGCTCTGCAATCGATTTTCAAGCGCTCTTTCTCAACTGCTTAGTAGGCCTAGTGCTTTAAGCCGGCCCTGCTTAAGAAGGCCGCTTGAGTTTGTGTATGTAGGACATAAACTCGGATCAACTTGCTTATTACGAACGATACAAAATGTATCAAAAAAGTTTAATTAGTGCCTGCACGTCTAAAATCCATCTATCGCGTTATCCAAGGATTTTCCGTTGCGTTATAGCAACGAGTGCCGCGTTATACGGGTGGCAACCGTATATTATTTGTAAATTTTTCGTATTTTCCGCGATTCATTGATCCTCACACTATTTTGTATGTTGGATGGAAATATTCGATAAATTCGATTATGATCGGTTGTTCGAAGAAATTCGCATTGTCATTCAATAGATATACATTAAAGTTCCGGTCACGTGATTATTTGGCGGAATTCCTGCAGACACAAAGAATACCGACCAACAAAAATTTTTCGCACCATCAATGGAATGTTGTTGTATTTGAATTTTATTTATTTAATATTAAATCATTACCGACATACATACATATAGGTATTTAATAGATTTATCAATATCAATTGTGAGTTTTGAATTAAATAGTTGTTCTTGTCTAAATAAATATAAATAATAATAATGTTGAAGTTAATAGTTATATAGAGACATGAATAAATTGTGTTTCCTCTATGACGATGATGATAATAAATAAAAATTTGTCATCAAATATTGATTTTATGATGCATACAAATATTGCCTGTTCAATGAACTAAGGTGAGCCCGGTGATACTGACATTTTCTTTGGAAAATTGTTTTGTAACTAGTTTTGCCCTTTTAAAAAATCAACACTAGTGGGGAATGCGAAAAGGGCACCAGTCAATTTTTACACAATTTTTGTAAATCAAACATTATTTTAGGCAATATTTACTGTGTAATGTGATGAAGAATTGTTTATAAAAAAGTCTGAATTCTTGAAAAATTTCTTTACAACAAAAAATGTTTGGCTGTTGAAGCCATGTGGCTTTTAACCGATTCAAACTAATATTTTGACTATAGTCGATTATAAAATCAAACTTGCAATAATAGAATGAATTTATTGAAAGTAATGCCAGTAGAATTGAGAAGAGTTTTCATTTGGTTGAATTATAAATGTGTAGTTGCTAGTCACTGGGATATTAAATACAAAATGTATATTAAAATCCAATTCAATCAAGTCTATAATGAGTACCGTGGCTTCCAACAATATATCGATCAAACATCTAACGTTCCGCTGAAATGATAAAATAATAGCTTCGACACGGTATTCTTCTATACGCAACAACAACAACAACACCAACAAAAAAAGCTCAATAACTACAGTTAATTCACAAATAATTTGATAATTATATATTACCGAAAATGGGGACAACGCAATTTTTGTCGATTGGTTACAGCACCGTGAATCGATATAGAAAAAACAAACCGGTGCTCCTTATTCCGATTAATATGCATTCTATATTTGGTAGTAGAGATAATCTGGAGGAAATTGAAGAGCAAGAATTTAAGCTTCTAACTAGCAGCACAAAGAAGCCTGTATTAGTTTGTGGTTGAATTTCGAAGGGTATACTCTCGAGAGGGTCTAGTGCTAAATATAATAATAATAATAATAATAATAATAACAATAATAATAAAAGGGAAAAGAAAAACGTTACATAATAATTTGCATTTCACTTTGTGCGTAGGCAAAATAGAAAAGCCATTGTTAAACGAAGCGTCTTTGTGGAACAATTGACTTAACCACGGGAAATGTTATTTCGTATTTCCCTAATCCTATTCAAGGTATTACCTTACACTATTGACATGTTCCTTTCTATATCTAACTGTCTTTGTCTATCATTCAATCTTACTTCTTTCCATTGATCTCTCCTGGTTAATATTAATGAGGCAAAAGGAGAAGCCGTATTAAGACTCCCTAAGAATAAAGACGAAGAAGATTATTGGTGATTAGTGGCAGACATCTGAACCTCAAGCCGAAACGTTATATCTTGAAACACAGTAGAAAATTGGATTGGTGTTCTTAAATATAATCAAATGCAAATTTTCATTCAATTTGTAAGTTTTTTTTTTCTTTTCCGTTCTAATGTTTTTTTTCTCTTGTTGTTACAGAAACAATGTCGTGAAGATTATTTTATTTACGAGGACTAGTCCTCGTCTAGACCTCATCAACTATGAGGAGCTTTCTGGAGGTGTCCTCAGCATTTTTGCTCCTCGTCTTCCTGATTCCTAACGAGGCACTCGATCCATGTAAATATAGATAGACGAGACGAAAAATCTACAAGTTTCGAACAAATCATGTTTTCTATTTCTTTTTCAGCACAATGTATTGCACCATTAGGAATGGAAAATGGAGCTATCAAAGACGAGGACATAACCGCAAGCTCTTCATTCGATAGCGGTAATGTGGCCCCTCATCATGGTCGGTGAGTTGAATTTAATATTAATCGAATCAAATACTAGGGATGGGTTTTTATATAAAAGAATGATGGCAATCATTCAACGTTTTCTCATTCATTTTTGAATAGTCGGTTGTTATGAAAAGAAATTCATAGAATTGACTAAACCAAGTTGAAATGAATGCCAGTTTTGCTTGCACAGATACACACACATATACCTACACGTGATACACGTTCGTATTTTTTGACAGTGACGGATGGCGGAAGGCGTTAAATCCAACCGAAACAGACAGAATATGAAAACTCGTTCGTGTGTCGTTTTTATCGTAACAACTATATGTGTTCTTTATTAGAATTTAATACGGTTGTAGGAGTCGATCAATAACTAGCACTACTAGATTACATTTTAATGATGCAATAGTTTTAATCAACCTAATCATATGAAAAATTTCCAGGATAATCTAGGGCTTGGTTCAAAGGGTTATAGTTGATGTAAAGTTTATACTAGAAACAATGAAGGCCCTTCAAACTTGCTAATTACAGTTTGAATCATTACATCCGACCACTGTATCGATTTCTCCCTATATCACAGTTGCAAACAATTCCATTGTAAATTGTTTGTAACCAACTAACTGTTTAAATTTTCATCTTATCATTATCCTGGCACACAGCTATATACACATACTACAACACTAACTACCTATAGTTAGAGTCTTGTCATACTTCAACTTGTCGACCTTCTGCTTTTATGCTGTTATAATACATAGGCTAAAGGATAATTTACGTGGTGTCACCAACAACTTTAATAATGCCAGTAATTGTTATCTCGATTGTTCGCCACTTCTGAATATTCCAAGAATTTCATTATCCATTAACGTTATAATCAATCAAGTGTTTTAAGACAAAGGAAGAAGCCTCTTCGTAGTATTATAGTTGGCTTAAACTTCTGTTAAAAATTTTATTTGATTTATAAAGGGAATCGTTAACGATTTTTCCCATTAATTTTCAAGCACAAAACAGAAGTTTCTACTTTTATCTATTAAAGTACTTTCGAGTCGATTGTTCTCTTGTTCGAAAGTAATATAAAAAAAACCAATTGATCACTTAATACTTGTTCAAACATTCTTTTACTTTTCAACACATATACCTACACATACGAAGAGCGCAAAAAAAAAAACGAGAGAAGGAAAGTGTTCACCATAAAAGCTCTAAAGTTTCGTCGACATTCTACTTTGAGAACGGTCTCCGGGGCACTTCTATCCATTATTCATCGATTCCCTTCGAGTAGTAGGGCTTGAATAGGTGGACGGAAATGTATTCCAGTTAAATATTTGCCTATTTGCAACAATGTTAACATACATACACTCGAAAAAAAAAACAAAATAAAACTCTCGACTACTATTCGACTAGAATCAATCTTTCTGTTAAAATTTTCATTAAAAAGAAAATTGAGTAATATTCAATTTCCTTCGAGATTATGACAAATAGATAATGAAACATTTCCATATATGGTTTGATGAGGGAGCAATTTAACAATCTCAAAAGAACTCTAGATAGTTAATAATTCAATTTTGAAACTTAAAAATAACCATATGCTATGATTTCATATGATGGTTATTTTCAAATCATCATCTTAACAGCATGAATTGCCTTCTAAATCATAGACCAATAGACTTCTTTGCTTCCAGCAAAATGAATTCTGAATTCTCCATCAATATGTTTGAAATTAAGAAACGTCCCAGTTTTCGGCAAATTAGCCTTTTTTTCCCTGCCGCTGTTGTAAAGTTGAGTGTGTCAGTGGAAACTCGCCAGTTTTGTTTCATGTTA
Source organism: Iselma pallidipennis (assembly GCA_037464855.1). Taxonomy (NCBI): domain Eukaryota; kingdom Metazoa; phylum Arthropoda; class Insecta; order Coleoptera; family Meloidae; genus Iselma; species Iselma pallidipennis. The sequence goes on along the minus strand of JAZBHA010000066.1, from coordinate 91,494 downwards.
ATCAAAGCTTTTAATCTTATTTGTCGTGAATTAAAAGCCCAAATCCGACTAGTTTTATTTGTTAAGTGGAAAACTTCCCGAAGGCAAAACTCGTCGAGAGTTTGGCCTCAAAAACAAGAGTGTAGAGTAAAAAAAAAAACTGGCAAATGATGAAATTAAAAAGAGTCTCCAAAACTTCCTTAATCAATATCAAACTGGAGAGATAATTTTCCAAGAAAATTCCGTCTTTCGCTACTAACTCGCTGGCTGGTTGGTTGCTTGGCATTTTACTTAAAATTAATTAGTTTTGGCAAAGTTGTAATTAAATGAAATTTCCATTGTTAAATCAAAAATCTTCTAAAGTATAATTTTTTGGTATTTAATTTTTGTTTTTTTTGTGTTATAAACTAGGGTACGGACTGATAGAAATGGTGGTGCTTGGTGTCCACAAGAACAAGCTACTAGCGAACCAGAAGAATGGATACAAATCGATCTGAAAACAGTCCATATGATAACAGCCACTGGCACACAGGGCCGTTTTGGGAATGGTGTCGGAATTGAATATGCTGAAGCATATATGTTGGAATACTGGCGTCCTAGGTTAGCGAAATGGATACGATATCATAACAGTAAAGGCGAAGAGGTAAGAAAGATCGTATATTTTATGACATGACTTGAACGTTTTAACCGAGAACGAATAAAAGAAAGAAAAAAACTAAAAGACTGTAACACATAAAGGTTGAGTTATTATAATTTTAGACTTGATACGATTGTAGAATACGGTTTTTGATGAGCCGCTCTTATTCGTCTGGCATCTTCTAATATTCCCGAAATTTACGGCCGGAGCCCGAGCAATTATCAAAACTGCAATCATATGTGAAGTAGAGAGTGTATATTTATTTTAGTATGCCACATGGCCATCACTACCAAGTCGTTGTGTGTGCTGTTATTATTAGTAATTACTAACGTCCAGAAATAACATTGAAATCGTTTGAAAGACCGGATACCGGTCTTCTGATTTTGTTTATTTTATATCCAATCGAATTGTGCGAAATTTTTTTCGTTGTGTGTGCCAGAAATTTTCACAAAGGGAGGCCAATTAAGGGTTGAATCGACTATAGAGATGTTTCATTTTTTTCTTTTGTATATGGTTGATTTTAATGTTAAAGTTTGTCACGCAAACAACCTGCATATTGATTTTTATTGCATTAAAAGCTCACCAACCACCACACCTTTGTTATATAGTTCGTTGTTAATATTGTCGCGTCCAGTAAGTAACGTACCGAACAATAATAAAGAAAATTATTGAATTAGAATAGAGACATGAAGAATTATTACTGGCGCCAGTAAATAAATAATTTTTGAATGGTAGGGACATGTCTTTATACTTGTAACAATAATAGTTGTCTTCCTCTTTTGATTGAATAATTTTCGACAATATTCAATTACCGAACAAAATATTTACCTTTACAGAAAGCTGCCCTTCCAGTTCTTAGTTTAGATAAATTTCAACGTTATAACAGTAATTAATATTAACGACGATGTTTTAGTTATATAACGTCAACATCTGAATAAGCCAATTTAATATTTCCACCTGCTTTTAGTTATAACAATAATATCACAATGGTTAGCCGGAAATTTTCATTTTTCTACAAATACACCAAGTAGACCATATTGCCATCAATTAAGGGGTGATTAATTGATCCACCTCACAGGGGCGACTACGGGGTTGAAACTTAAAATAAAATTGTAACAATAATGAGTTTTTAAAGCAAACAAATTAACAATTGTGTCAGTTGTGTTTAGATCGACCATTAACTCAATGTTATGATGCATACATTCCTTCTTCAATAATAAAAATTTTTTTTGTCTTGAAACAACTGTTACGAAATCTGGAAATTCTCAACATTATTCGAGAGAGAAATCATGGTCTTTTTGGTGGTTAGAAAAGCTCATTTTAAAATAAAAGGTAATTTGGAAATTTACTGATCTCACGAAACCATACAATAAAATATAATTGCAATATACTGGACGAAACGATGTAGAGGAGAGCATCATTATTTTTTATGTGCAATTTAGAAACGAACAACTATACCACAAAATAACACACACCTGAAATCGTCAAGCACGTACTTTTCTACATCTTCTATCCAATTAGCGGAAAAACTAACAATAGCGTGGGATCTTTTGTGAAACTAGAGAGAAAAAAAAATGCTATAATAACATTATTACTACTATCAAACTAATTTAACAACTTTATATATCAAAGATCTTTTATTGTCGAGATTTCGTTTTCTATGTTATGTATTATGAAAAGGAAACTGTACCCGCCTACGATCCTTGGCAAAATAAAAGCTTTATAGAAATATCTTGACCAAACATAGAAGTACAGAGAAGAAAAATAAGATTAATAGAATATAAAACTTAAATTATTTATATCTCTATTGGTATTCATAATATAATAATAATAAAAGATGTTCACCTGTGACAACAACTGACACAAAAATATCGAGTTTCTATTTTATGCAAATCGATTGATGTTATTAGGATTAGAAAGATTATTCTATTATCGTTGTTTTTTTTTCTTCTACTTCATCTCTATATAGAATCATGTTCGAATTATTTAAAATAGAACACAAAATTGTTTTATTGTTAGTTATTTGTTAGTTAGTTAGTTACGAGTAACTCCATCTGTTCTATTTATATTTAAATCAATAAGAGATTTCTATCTCCTGAAAATCCTGTAAATTACAGGAGGATATTATGTCGTACTAGACTTGTAATAGTAATTTGGAAAATCGATTCTAATCCATCAGTTATATAAATGTTTGCAACAAAAACAATGCGAATTAGTTGTTGAATTTAATGCATTTGTATAGAATATTTTCAATTCAACATTTTCATGTGTGTAATCTAAATTGCTGAAACGAGACACACAATGTTAATGTTAATTGTAATTCGGTTTATAGTGTTTTAGTGTTGTTTGTTTTAACTCAATATGCAAATAATTCTATTAGCTCCAGCTCCAAAAAAAGTGACTCTACCAATGGGAATCCTAAAAAACATTACGTTTTCTGAAAAGTTATTTTCAGTCTGAAAAAATCCACCGCGTCTAAATATTTTAAATCACTACATCGTGTGTTCATGAAAAATTACTTTCAAGTGCTCCTTCTATTATTGACCTCAAACGAGTTAAAATGTTTCTACCGATAATCCGAAATAATTCATGTTAAGAGGCGTTCGGATTACTGAATGTTTCGGAGAGAAACGGGCGTAACAGTGTAACAGGAGTTATACAGTAGAACCCGCTTAAGTGTAAGTTTATACGAGATGTGCAACTGTATAAAAGATAGACGGTTTATATAATTGATTCATTTTTCCTTTAATTACTTAATCTCCTGTTTATCTGAAAAAATAAGAGAGAATAGCTACTTCTCTTTTCTTCCCATTTGTAGCGACATTGGCGGATTTATGCACAGGCAGTGGAGACGCTAAGACCCCTGTCACACGGCCAAACTGAATTATAATTTAACCAAGATTGCAATTACCTTGGTTCTCAATTTGCCGTGCGACAGCACACAGTATTCAATTAATGAGTGGTGAATCTTTATTGAGTAAATTGGCTGTTCAGAAATCTATTTAGCTAAATTATGTCAACTACCCATACGCGGCATCTAAAAGCATGGAAGCCATCATATACATGACAATCTACGACATTTCTATGCCTTGCGCGTGCGTTAATTGTAATTGTGAAACCTCCGTGTGTCAGGGTACAATTCACCAATATTACAATTCGTATTGACTTTGTAGTTAAATTACAATTTACCATTGCCGTGTGACAGCGGTCTCCATATTACAATGAAATTTCGTATTTTACATATTGTTCCAGACCTTTTTGAAAAAAGTAAACAATTGGAAATCAAAGAATCATTTCAAGCGCCCGTTTTAGTATTCTTAACTCGGGACTCCAAAAATCTGTAATGCCTTGGGCCCCTTGAAAGCTAAAAATCTCCACTGTGTAGCGAGAGGAGGAAGGAAAGTTAGGAGAGAAAAACAACACAGGAGGACTTTTCTTTTCTAACTTGGTCGTATCTTTTCCTAAACGCGAGAAAGACCATAAGTTCCTCTCATCTCCTGGAAAAAGAGGACATAGCTGACTTTCCATTTTTAGGAAAAGAAAAAACAGTAGAGGGAAATCTCCTTGTGTTACAAATTCACTATAAAATTTCCATTTTATTTAATACCAATAATCAAGGGTCAAATAGTCTTTGTGTGAATGTGATAGTTTAAAAAAAAAACAGACCAGTACTTTAAAAAATTGTAGGTTTTTCCTAAGCGATCGGATTAGCCGGGGTCTACTGTATAATGGAAAGAAATTATTAAAAAAAATCAATAAAATATTAACTTTTAAAATTTGTTATTTTCTAACTGACACACAGATTTATCAAAGAATGATCGTTTAAATCGCTAGATCGTGTCCTACGTGATACAACTACCAAAAATTTAGATATAAAAAATAATAAATAATAACTCGATTCTCAGTTGACAAGTTCTAATAATTTCATTATTTATACCTAAAAGTTAGCTGTAATAAATTTGAAATTTTTCGAAATCGATCATAAATTCTCATTTCATCATTCGGTACTCTGTTGCGTTTCTTCTAATTTAGAGGTAAATCAGTTTTTGGATAGATATTAATTTCTATTATGATTCAAAAAAAATTCTCACCACGTTCATTTAATGTGATAAAAAAGAACCGAACGGAAAAGCTCTCATTCTCTTGTCTCTCCAAATAAAAGACTTTACCAGCACAGAACAATTAAACAAAAGCGTTCTGGCAACGATCGTGCCCAGAATAATAGACAAATACAATACATTTTAATATTTTCCACCTTGTTGTTATTGCCGTTGTTGTTGTTGTTCGCTCTTTTTTTTTCTTTATTCTGAAAAGGTGCGTGATCAAACTTTCCCTATGCCTGACAAAATCCTATTTCTACCATTGCTTTGGGAATTTGTAACAGAATGGAACATAGAGAAAAATCATTATTTTAGGAAACGAAAACAAAGAGAATATGGTGTTAGGGGCGCCAAATAGACGACTATTATTCGCGTGACCAAAGAAAATTAGAACTCTCACGGTATATACAAGGTAGATTATAAACTATAGAGTGAGGGAGTGATAACAATACTGGGCTCCGGCTGAAAGTCTCCTTTATGTCTAGTCGGAAATTTTCACTGTATTTCAATGTTTTTAAAATGATTTCCAGGTACTTACTGCCAATGTGAACACGTATTTAGAAGCAAAACAACATCTAGTACCACCAATCTGGGCTAGTAAGATCCGTTTCTATCCATACAGTTATCACAAACGGACAGTTTGTATGCGTGTAGAATTGTATGGTTGTCGTTGGACTGATGGTATTGTTAGTTATTCAATGCCACAAGGTGATAAACGTGGATCAAATTGGGAATTTTATGATTTCGGTTATGATGGTCATTGGGATGGTAATGAATTAAAACATGGTTTAGGTCAATTAACTGATGGTGAATTTGGACATGATGATTTCAAAACAGATTTCTATAATGATAACCAGAAATGGGTCGGTTGGAAGAATGATACACGTCATAATAAACCGATTGAAATTAAATTTGAATTTGATAAAGTACGTGAATTTAGTGCTATACATATATATTGTAATAATCAATTTACAAAGGAGATTAGTGTATTTTCAATGGTGAAAATTATGTTTAGTGTCGGTGGTAAACGGTATAAAGGTGAACCGATAACGTATGAATATATGGAAGATCGTATTTTTGAAGAAGGTAGAAATATATCGATAAAATTACATCATCGTGTTGGACGTTTTGTTAAATTACAATTACATTTCGCCACGAAATGGTTATTAATTAGTGAAATCACTTTTGATTCTGTCGTTGCACATGGGAATTTCACCGTTGAGCCTGAACCTACGACAATATCGCCAATAAAACTAAACAATAATAACAATAATAAAAATAGTAACAATATGCTTAATGATAATAATAATAATAATAATAATAATAACAACCATGTTGGCGATCGTCACCATGAACATAAAATGGAAATACCAGTTCCTAATAAAATAAACGAACCAACATATCTGACAATCATTGTATTGGGTTTAACTTGTATTATACTTTTATTAGGCGGTGTTATTTATTTAATTATAAATCGATATCGTAATAGGAAATTCTTTCGTAGTCCAAATTCATCGAATTGTGGCTTTCCCGATAATAATACATTACAACATTTACAACCCGAATCTGTTATGGGTATAAATGAAAAGAATAATTCAATTGAAGCATATGGTATTACAGAAATTGATGATTATCGATGTCGTGTTGGTACATTAAAATCCAGTTTAAGATCAACATTACCATTACCACATCCTGGACATATGTCATCATCTGATCATAATGAATATCAAGAACCATATCAAGCTATGAAATATGCACCATATTATAGTTACAGTTCGGTTGTTATGGAAATGAAGGATGTTATACCTAATAGTATTAATAAATGTCCAGCACAACAACAAATAGGTAATTGCCCAGAGTTTTTACAAAAAAAAAAACACAACTCGATAATTCGTCAGTCACGGGGCTAGAGGAGTGACGAATTATCGAGTGTTTTTATAGAAAAAAACAATATGCTATGGATACAATAACTTGGCTATTCTGACTTTAAGGCAGCTCCTCTCCCTTTCCCTTTTTTCTATTCAGTCACCTCTTTGATTACTGTTTGTCGTATTTATCGTCTTAAAGTCAGAATTGACCAGTCATCGTAGAATTACTATATATTTCCTGTTCAATGAGCACGTTGAGCCTTTTTTTATGCCTTTTTTGTGCCACAGTAGTGTCCGCATGATTTATTCCATTGTCTTATGTTGTTTGTTCCATTTTTAAGCTTTATGTATGAAATAGTTTCTTTTAGCTCAAGCGCTATCCACACGCTCCAACTTTCTGAGTAAACTGGACTTTCTGTACGCCAGCGAGTTGGACTGATAGGGCAGACACAAGCTCGTAGCACAGTATAATAAAGAGGCAGTAGTCCAACTCCCTGTCGGTTTCTTTGATGTTGGTGGCACCAGATTGAACTCGCGCAATCCTCTATGAGTTGATAAAGGCAACACAAGGAGTAGAGGACGAGAAGTAACCACTGGTTGGCATTGCTAACTACGAATAGTAAGAAGTGAGATGACGAGATACGCTGATGTCTCCCTCTTTATCGTTCATTCATTTTTGTATACTGCGCAATCCTCTGCGCTCCACTAGACACGAGGAACAAAAGTTCTTCCAAGTCAACCTACTGTCTCTTTATTATACTGTGCTCGTACGTCAGCCAGCTGGCGCACAGAAAACCCAGTTTACTCCACTGGAGCCACTTTACGTGTAGATTAAAAATAATAATTTAAAACTTAAAAATATTGTTTCAGATGCTTATGATTACGCGGTACCTGAGCCTGGAACACTACCATTACTTGGTACAGATAGTACATTACCATTACCTAGAAGTAGAGTTAGTAGTGTTGCTTCAATGAAAGGAGGAGGAGGAGGTTCCAGATTAAGTTCAAGAAGTCGACATAGTGAATGCAATAATCGAGAATCACCAACACATCAGGAAGCATTAAATGCATTAAAGAAACGTTTAGAAGAGACACAATTAATTGAATTTCCACGACATCGACTTAGGATGTTATCGAAATTGTCTGAAGGAGCCTTTGGGACTGTATGTCTTTTGCTCTTAGAGTTTACACGCATTACAGCGGTGTCGACCCATCCGTCTCGAATACAATTATAAATCTTACCGTTATTTGTAAGAAACAATCAGGGGGATTCAGAGCAAGATCGTCATAGTCATTTTCTCCCGTTTTCTGTCGATATTGATTAATAACGAGCACTTTGGTATTCTGTCCGTAGTCCCCGTCGACTCGTTTTGCTCCATTTGCCTAGTTGCTCGATTGGAGATGGATGGGTAGAAAACTTGCTGACAAATTATACCGAGGAATTCTAAAGAACGTCTCTGTCTCCGTCTCCGTCTTCGTCATCTCCAGTGTCATCTTCCCTTGATGACTTTTGGTGGTGGACGTCCGCACGGACTTGGCAATTCCAATGGACGCCTTACGAACGTACTGGCTCCAGGACCGGGCCCATAGGTGAGGCAGCGGGGCGATCGCCTCAGGCGCCGAACCGAAGTAGGCACCATAACGAGATAATATGCTAAAGACACAAAATTTTAAAAGGCGTAGTTTATGAGACATGCTCAAGATACAAAGTCTCTATCCTCTATGCTTATCTACTATTGGCTGAGTTTGTCAACTGTAAATGGGTGGGGAGAAGACTAAGAAGTAGACGAAGGTGAAGACATCGCTCAAAAGAATTGTCACGATGATGAAGACGGAGACGTTCTTTAGAATACCTCGGATTGTTTAGTAGACATCGTCAGTGATGACGATGACTTGGCTCTGAATTCTACCGGAAGGGTTACTTTTATCTGGGATGGGTTGTACGTAATGGTTCCGCAATAATGCGTGTACACTCCTGAATTTTGTTAAACTTATTATTAATTAATTGTGCCGTTTCTGCTTTTTTCCAGGTTTATATAGCTGAAGCTGATGGTATTGCTGAATACTCATCATCATTGTCATTAGGCACTAGATTAGTTGCTATTAAATTTTTAGGCAATAATTCCTCTGAAAAAGAGAGGTAATTGTTTATTCTTCTTGTGTGTCTGTAAATAGGGTTTATTGATATTTTTGGTTTTCCAGGAAGGATTTCTATCGTGACGTACGGATTTTGGCGGCTTTAGAAGATCCAAATATAGCCCGTGTCTTAGGTATATGTAGTCAAGATGAACCATTATGTGTTGTTATGGAATATTTAGATCATGGTGATCTATGTCAGTTTCTAAAAAGCCATACAACCGATATAATAAATAATAGTAATAATCTATCTAAACATTATACTGGCGTAAAAACATTATCATTTAATTGCCTTTTATATATTGGTGCTCAAATAGCATCAGGAATGCGCTATTTAGAATCATTGAATTTTGTACATCGTGATTTAGCCACAAGAAATTGTTTAATTGGTAAAGGTTATCAGATAAAAATCTGCGATTTTGGTACATACAACGAATTATATATAAATGATTATTATAAAGTTGATGGTAATACACCATTACCGATACGTTGGATGGCTTGGGAGTCAGTCTATCAAACAAAATATACCACAAAAACTGATGTTTGGTCATTTGGTGTAACATTATGGGAGATATTTACATTATGCCGTAAACAACCATATGATACACTGACAGATCCAGAAATTATGGAAAATCTGGCACATATACATTGTGATGATGGACAGTATAAATATCTACCTCGACCAACGACAATTAATAAAGATATTTATGATTTAATGTTGGAATGTTGGCGACGTAAAGATAATGAACGACCAAGTTTCCGTGAGATACATATATTCTTACAACGGAAAAATCTAGGATATGCTCCTACGTAGTAGTGTTTCTCCTCTTTTCGGTTTTTTTAGGAAGACTGGATTTTCTTTTCTAGACTTTTATTATTAGAAGGGATCAACAATTTTATGTAAATAGACACAGGGTGATAATATTCTATATATTTTTAATTGTTTTTTTAAGTGGAAATTTAAGCTTTTTCTATATAAAATGTTTTTTTTTTCTGTTTTTTATATAAAAAAAATCTGAAATTTCTAGTAATGTTTCAATCATCACACCAGTAGCACCTTATCTAAAACGGTTACTAGAACTTTTCGATTGCCTAATAATGCTTTACCCATTTGTTATATAAAGAACTTCACAATGGCACAATAATTCAAGACAATGTATAGATTATAATAATGTAAAAGTAATATCAGTGTTATATTATATATATTAATTATTATTATTATTATATTTACTAGTCAATTGAGGCGCCTATATTACTATTAATAATAAATGAAGGAAACAAAGAAATTTTCAACGATATCACCTTTTACAACAATGCATTCTAAAAAGAGACTTCGTATAATAATATTTTTTAAATAACTGCTCCTGTGCTTTATATAAAGTGATGTACTTTTCTAGTTACCACAAAAAAAAGACAACAGATTTTGATTTAAGCCATTTCTTTTGTACTTTTTTAAAAATATACATAGAAATACTCTTGATGTCCTTTTTTTCGTTGTTTTAAATGTGCCAATAAGCTTTACAGTACTCATTATAGCTTTCCCCCAATTATTTTAAAGCTGTCCTCTATATGTGGAAACTGTTTTTTTTTTAAATTCTACTCTACCCAATAAATAAAAACGAACATTCCAAATAATTATAAGTGGCACAAAAAACAATCGTTATATTATTAAAAATTTACGATTTAATCATTGCAATAAAGACTTTTGTGATTTTTTTTAGTTGTTATGTGCATTTTTAAATTACTGCAAATAATTATTGTAAAAGTAACATATCAATTCTTGAATGAATTATATTATAATTAATAATTTTATTTATTATTTTGAATATTTGTTTCATTAATTGAAAATAAAAATTGTTTCACTTGAATCTTGAATCGTAGTCGGTTATTTGAATTTCCCGCTTTTTATTATGGATTTTCCGCCATTCCTGTTTTTGAAAATTTCAGGGCCACCAACCCGCGATACCAACCTTAATTCACAAAAATCCCAAATATTTTAGATTTAATTTTCGTGGGAAATAACGATTTCATCACAAAATTTATATAAAATCCAACAATTGTTAGTATTTTCCCGATTTTTCCAGCTACTGTATTTACAGATTACCTCAAATTGGCTATTAATAGCTTTGTAGATAGTGGCGCCATCTCTGTTGTATAATCTGAGACAATTTTTAGTGCCAAATGTCAAATTGTGACTTAAATCAAAATACTGTTATGATTGTTGGAAAAAGTCTACTTAAAATGATTTTATTTAAGTAAATTGTGTTAAAATTCTATTAATTTATTGATTTTTAACAAATAAATTGGTAAGTTTCCAATATTTCCACAATAATCACAATGATAGTTGATCCTAACCTACAAAACAATAATACTTCTAAATTGGAAATTTAGCAAAATTTAAACTAATTTAAATTGAATTTTGTTCCCAGTGTAATATTTGTTAATGATTCAATTAAATAATAATTAATTTAATTCAGTTTTTTTAGATAGATGTACATGTGTGTGTATGATTCATGTTATTATTAAGTGTGACACGAGCACCTGAAAGTCATGACTCGTTGATATTTACGGCCCTCCCAACCACAACCAACTTCCTTTCACGATTTTATTTCTGGACCACCGGATTTACTTAATATAGAAACAACAATAATTAGCTCTCCATAACTTCTGAAAAGTTCCATGCATCATTATGAAGAAGGCAGTAATGGTTGTTTAAAATTCCTCTCTTCTAGATAGAATATCTGGTTTCAATCAAATGTTACAAGAGCCCCCTTTATAATCCATTATTCTTATCAGTTGGATTTGATTAATTGTCTTCTATTTTGATGTAAAAATTGTGTTCCTTTGATAAGTCGTGTACAGTATACAGTTACAATGTTTACGTAAATTGTTTGGTATTTATGGAATACAGGTGGTTGCCAAGTTGGGTTTTTTTGATTCGATCTATAATTGTTTATAAACAAATTACAAATTACAAATTATAATTAAGGATTGTTATGTATGATTATAATCTGAGAAATTATTTCACAATCAACAATAATATAAATTCACACATATTAAGGAAACCGAGTGTGATAATAATGCCTTTTTTGTTCAAGAATTATTTATGAATCTTGTTAGTACAACATTTATATACATTGCTTAATGAAATAGATGTATATTCTAAGATATTAGTCCATTATCATCAGAGATAAAAATAACATGAATACATCCGTATATGTAAAAATAAATGTGTCCTAAAACATGAACTACCTGATATCCATCAATTTTGTGGAAAATTTTGAAAAAAATAATTGTGTTGCCAAAAAAATTTCACTGAATTAATTCAAAGATTTTGTGGGTTTGGTTTCTGGCATTATTTTGTGTGCAGTTTTATTTTTAAATTTTTTATCATAAAACGGGATTTTCCAATATTTTATTCTATAAAAGTATGATTCGAATATTTATCCGTAAATCGACAAACCACCATATCAAAAATTAAATAAATAATAAAACACGAAAAAAAATCGGCTTTAATACTAAAAACTTAAGTCAGTATCATGTTACTGACAATGAGATACGAGATTATTTTAAAAATTGAGTTAAAAACCATTCCGGAAATCTAGATTTAAAACTAGAGAAAAGAAAGGAGGATCTGTTTTCGATCTTGAGCAAAAAAAAAAACGTTAAAAATTTGGTGTAATACACCGAATTCCGGTTTTTCCGTTTCCTTATTAATTAATTTTTATTATTGAAAGATTGTATCATCTCCTCAAGCATCAAGCTGTAGAACACATCTGTATTCGTATAGAATAGAAATGAAAAAATTTTATAAGAAATGCGAACGTCCTTAAAATATTTTAGTAAATTCTGGATTAATTTATGGAAATAAACAATTTAAAAGACTATCATATTTAAATTTTTTTTTGAGCTATATACATTAGTAATTGTGTTTTGATACTTAAATATTGATTATTAATTTAGTGTGTGTGTGTTGTGTTGTGTTGTGTCCAATGACCTCGTATTATTAAAATCGATTATTCTTTCCTATACACCTTTATATTTACGTATACGCATACCATTTTTGGTGAACACTTTTTTTTCTGTGTCGATTTTGAATTACTAATGTTTTATAAATATATAAATAATTATTTTTACATATGTATCTATCAAATTGTCAACAAAGAACGATAAGTTGTAATTATTTCTCATGGAAATTTAAAAATACATATGTCGTAGGCTTATAGTGAAATTCGTCATTTCATGAAACGCCGGCATATTGTGTAATTCTACCACCGCTAAATCCAACCCACTTTGAAAAAATGCTTCTAGTCGGGTAGTTTTTAGAGAGAGGAACGTAATTATACAAAAAAAACACTCCCTTGGACTCCAGCCAAATAGCTACAAACACCTTTATTTTTTCGTGGTCCTACACAGAATGACGTGATTCTGAATTGTTTGATGATATTGAAATCTCACAATCAGCATCCCTGCACAAAATAGGATGAAAAAGCGCCACTGATTGTGAGAACCAGAAAAGCTAGGAAAATTTTATTTGAAAACCACTAGAACATATACTGACATTCCATAAGGCACCTTTCAAACCAAACGAATCTGAATCAATCAGACTGGCCAAGATTCGCGCAAGTCAACACGCATAAGAAACAAGCAAATCGCTCACGTATTGGTTCACACTACCTCAATCTATTCGAATCATGATTCAAGTGATCGATAGTTTTGTCAGTCTGATTCATGAATCAATAGCAAAATGACACATACATACTTTCAGTAGAGGACAACAGTGTATTATATTATGCTAGTGAGAAAAAGAAAGAACTGATTGATTCAGATAGTGTGAAAGGCCTGGTGACATGAATCTCTGTCCCTCAGTTTTCGAATATTTTTAATTGATTCACATTCGATTGGTTTGAAAGGGAGCCTAAGGTTGTGTCAATCATTTCGTTCGAAGCCTAAATAAAACAAACTAAAATTAACTATTTTGATGCTTAGGCTGTATAATAACATGTTTATTGCAAGATCATGTACCTACGTTTGATAATTTATCTACACCACACTGCTACTGAACATCCTAAGTACGTTTCCAGTGCGTCTAAAACCCTTTATTCGCAGAAACAAAGACACACTTGCTCTTATGGTATTGCAGTGACAGTGTCTTTACTGTATCCGAATTATCGAAGGTTCCAGTATCATCAATCAATTCAGAATCACGTTGTATATAAAAATGTGATTGCTATCGGCTATCACTATCGACAAAATGAATGTAGGTTACAGTAGTTCACAAGTATTTAAATTTAAATCATCAAATACTAGTCACTGGTCAAGAAGAAGATCTCCTGACCGGTTTTACGATCTAATCTCTCACGATTTTTTCTTCCATTATTACTAAATAGATTTTTAAATTTTATACCGTAATCCTTTCTATTTTCTTTGATTATTCCAAAATTTTCCGAATTACTAGGTTAGAAGGATATACTTTTTTTTTTCAATAAACAGTGGAAACAAATGCGTGTTTTTGAAGAATTTAACACCAATAACGTCTGCGCAGACTTATAATCGAAACAACCCCTAAAATACACCACCACCACTATTTCCACCAACTAGAGTATTTTCTTGCTAGAATTTTTTTGCAGTTGTTGAAGTTCTCTCACCTGTATCTTCTCTAACTTGTTATTCCAATCATCGAACATAGAAATTTGTTGATTCTTTTCCTCTCCCTAATAAACAACAATTGAGTTACGCGGCATTATTGAATTGTCGTGCTGAAAATTGTCCAATAACTAGAAATATTTTTGGTCAATTTTCTTTCTACTCTTGCATTATTATTACTAAGAAATTTTGAACAGATTCTACTTCTGTAAAAGTTACAGTTACGGTACATACTTCTCTCTGGCGATTGCCGCAATCTGCTTCGTTGATTTACTTGAGTATTTTATGTGCAACGGTTGTTGCAAACAGATAAAGGAACTTTAAAAAACTTTAGTGTGTTTGAAAGACTGAATTTTGTGGTAAATTAGTGATAACACAATAATGGATCGGTATGAAGTATGGTGGTTGTGACTCGTACAGAAATTTGTATACCAATTACATATAAACAAAAGGAACTGATAGGAAGGTTAGTTTTCAGGAAATTATTCCAAAAGTGTTGTCAATAATATTGTGAAAAGTAATATATAAATATTTATTTTCTTTTGGCATGAAAAGTAAACCAGCGTCTGTCACCTGTTGGTGTGTGTGTGTGTTTATTTTTTGATAGGCATGATTTAAGTGAGTCTTATCTTTGAAAAATTTTCCAAAAAAAATGTAGTATTATTTAGTGCAAGTGAATGCACACAAGGAGAAGGTCAAGAAACTGCAATTACAGTAGACTTGTCTAGGTATTACAACTTCATCCTAGCAGTTCTCTAGCTGATTGTTGTCTTCATTCGTCCTTACAGGTTTTCCTGTATTGATTTTGTAAGAAAAACACTTTTTTTTTCTCAATATAACTTGTTGCTGGTATATTATTATTATAAATATTGTATTATGTAGGTTATTTGAAATTTTTTGAATTAATTGGGGCGTTCAATTAATAAAAAAATGATTTTTAATAAAATCACTTTCGTATTAATTAAACAAAACTTATATAATTTATTTTTTTCAATTATTGTCAGAAAATCATCCAAAAAACCCAACAGTTTATAGTAATTCGTCTGTGTTGTTTGTTAATTTTTAATTAGGTTTTGATGAAGTGCAGGTAATAATAACGAATTGATTTTTCATGGTATTCAGTCGGTATCTGATTTTTTAATTATGCGGTTTTTAACAGAATTCCCAAGAATTTTGCATTCAATTCTCAACATTTTAAATTAAAAATTAACAAAATAAAATAGAAGCAAATTTGTAATGTGATTCAGTTATGTTGGATGTAGATATTTTTCTAAACTTTCCTAATAGATATATGCGTGAGTGTTGAGGATTAAATTACAAATGAAATTTATAGTTTTCTTTTTTTGATTTGTTTCTAGTTCGTACATGTTAAATTGTCTTTGTAAATTTGAGCAGGAAATCAATTTAATTAATTAGACTTAATTTTTTTTTGATTAATGCTGTTGATGATTATTATCGTTGGATCCTGTTTGGTGACTTTAAATTGCAAGAATCTTTTATATTTTCGGTGAATGGCAGATGGTAATGTCCGTATTTTTTCATGACCGACTTGAAATTTCTAATCGTCTGTAGTTGTTTCATGCTACTTCTTCATTAGTGATTTTTGTGTTAAAGTGTTAATCACACTTATATATAGTTAGTTTTTGTGTCGTATATTATTTTTCTTATTAAAATAAAACAAAGGGTATGTAATAGATTGTTTATTATTTAAAATTTATCAGGAGAATTTGGTCATATTTCTAGTTAATGTCGTGATACATTTCCGTATACCCTTGTCTTCTGCATAATTTATATGAAAACGTTAAAGTTACTTTACGGTTAGGATGTGACGGTAATAGAAAAAGATAAATGTATTGTTATCAATAAAGTTAATGGACTGTCAAGCTCATTTTCACCAATTGATATTGATAAGTACCTGGTGTCCTGCGAGAGTATTAATAAATAAATAAATACCAACAATGAAATTTTACCAAAAACACAAATTCCGTTAAGTTATTTTTACAATTTCTACTTTTCGACAATGTTCATATTCTATAATTTATAATAAATTATGTTGTATAGTATAGCATGTATATAATTATCTTAAGTAATGTTTACTCAAGTTTTTTGTCTTAATTATGTTCTTGATTCTTGATGAAATAAGTGGTCTATGATCATGAAGGTTTCTACTATAAAATACTGTTATTTATATTTGATTTCGTTAAAAATTCATTCATCTATTTTATGTTATTATTTCTCGTTTGGTTTTCATTTTTAAAATCTTCAATTTTACGTTGATAATCATTTACAAACTCTATTCCTTTCCTCTAGTTTTTTTAAAACCTGATTTTTTCCGTTTTACGCTTCAAGGAATGATAATTATGCCTTTAACATGCCTTATTAAAAAGTTAATTTTTAATTTACTAGTATAAAACAATGTAACTGTTACAAAATAAATATTTGCCAATACAGATAAGGAGCAAGACATACGACAGAGTTAATGATGATTACCGTCCACGCAGCCTGTTTGAAATCCTTCTCTGTCGTATGGCGCGTAATCATGTTTAATCATGATTAAACCCTGTCGTATGTCTTGGTCTTAATGGAGTGTATTTTGGTAGTATAGCAAGTACATTTTCATAACATACAGATGTTACATTTGTATTGAAACACATAATTCTGGCCACAAAAGACCCTATTAACTTAAGTAAACATCGTTCTCTTTTACTTGGGGGGCAAAAAAAACCGTAGAAATCCATCTTAAATTATTCAACACCTAGTTAAAACCAGACTATTCATAGTAAAACTTTCTTATATATCGGTGGTGAATAAAATCAAAAGATTGTAGTAATGTTTAGGAATTTTCTCTTTTTCCATATATTTTTACTGTCAGGCTGTGTGATAAATCCGAGTGAAAATATTCGAAAAGTGTCCTCGTTATTATATCATGATTTTAAATTGCAAAATAATTTCATGTCAATTTCTACATTATTATTATTATTTATTTCAATCTTATGATTTACTAGAGTTGAAAATCATATACTAGGTAGTAGTTATGTTTCAATTGTAATCAAAAAACGCACCTATTTCCGGTCTATATTTCGAATTTGATTAATTTGTCGTCAATCACACCGTTAATATTCGATTAAACACCTGCAATTGGATGTTAAATTGCAATTGTGTAGGTGATTCTTCCCTTCAGAATACAGCTAGAAATGCGTTTGTAAGTTTTTCTTTTCCTATTTTTTTTTTTACTCATAAAGGAATTACAAATTTATTAGCACAGTTATATTCTATTCTACAATGTATTTTAACTATATAATAAAATAGTATCTCTTGTTTATTAAAAGATAATAAATATAGCAATTATAATTTTATTATTTCTGTTCAGGTATTTACTACGAGATTGTTATTATTATTATTATTATTTTCTTTTATTTTGGCCAATCTTGCCAACCTGCTGTACCATTTACTCTTGTTGTAAGAATTTTATATAAAGACCACTTAAATAGCATTTCTGATTAATCTAATGTCTGTGTATTTACGGTCTGGTAATCAAGTGTAAATTTGACTTGAATCAACTACACAATTACCTATCTTAAAAACTCTCTTGTTGTAGGTATAAACATACTTTTTCTAATATATATACTGTTTTTTCGTGTGTTTCAGATTGCAAATTAGATACATCATGCCGTCAGCTCGACTCACCCTCCGTGAGGAGGATGTAGTACGACTGACATTGGAATTTTTACATAATCGTGAATTACATATTTCACAATTGAGTTTAGAACGTGAAACTGGTGTTATAAATGGTAATTATTCAGATGATGTATTGTTTTTAAGACAATTAATATTGGATGGACAATGGGATGATGTATTAGAATTTATTCAACCATTAGAAGCTATCCAAACATTTAATATGCGTAAATTTAGTTATACAATAATGAAACATAAATATATAGAATTATTATGTATCAAATCTGAAGCAAATGTACAAGGGAATAGTGTTGATAATGCTGTTGAAGAAGTTGTTAAAGTATTAAATGATTTAGAAAAGTTCGCCCCAACAAAAGAAGATTATTCAAATTTATGTTTATTATTAACATTACCACGTCTAACTGATCATTTACAATATAAAGATTGGAATCCGAGTAATGCACGTGTACAATGTTTTCGTGAAGTTTATCCATTAGTAGCTCAATTCTTACTAGGTGATCGTAAAACAACCGATACAAATGCAAATAATTCAGCAAAAAATGATCGTTTAATACAATTAATCATAAAAGGTATATTATATGAATCATGTGTTAATTATTGTCAAGCAAAAGCAACAGGAACACAAGAATCTCATATACAAGAGATGAGTTTTTCACGTTTATTAGATGGTAGTGTTGGTTTTAGTGATTCTGATTTAAGTTTGTTAAGTTGGTTGCAGAGTGTACCATCAGAAACTTTTTCAGTACCATTTGAACAAAAAACATTAAATGTTGATGTTGAACGTTTAGAACGGCCATCATTAGAAACATCATGGACTGAACATATGCTTGTTACACCAATAAAACCAAAGACATTTCCGCATTCAGCTATGCCATTTACACGGCCACGTTCAGCTGCTGATATAATGACACGTTCATTAATGCCCATGTTAGATGGGTTGCCATATGGTTTGGCGCAGAATACAAATCAACAACAAAATGGTAATACACAACGTTTGATGACATTAAGTACAGGAGATATTAATATAAATGGACCAATGTCGAGGAGTAGTTTTGCTAGTTTCCATTTAACCGGAATGAAAACAAATAAATTAATGAATACATCGGTTGATCGATTATTTGAGAATGAAGGTGAAGTCTTTTTAAGTAATAGTTATGCAGAATTTCAACAATTACCATCAATACAAGAACATACCAGTACACCAAAAGTCAATACAACACAATCACAAAATAGTAATAGTAATATAAATAATAATAATAATAATAACAATAATAATAAAGCACGTAGTCCTGAACGTAAAGTATCGAATGCATCAACACCAGAACATAAAGGACGTGAAAGTCCTGCATCAATTGGTACAGCATTATCATCACGAAGGGATTCATTAAATGAACGACCTATACCAGCTGCATTAGCTGAAAATATTGTTTTATCACCAACACCACCAGCAGCAACAACAATAATAACAACAGCATCAACATCAGTACCACAACCACCTGTTGATGGGACTTTGGAACGTAGTTTTACCGGTGATTTATTTAAGGAATTCCAGAAACAGAAACAAAAGTTTCAGGAAACGATGGCTGTTAAGGAAAAGGAAAGGGAGGAGTTATTGAGACAGATGAGTCATGAACATAATAAGTTTAACGACGGATGGTAAGTTTTTTTTGTTCAATATTTATTTATTAGATAAATAAGAATTTGGTGGTGAAAGTTGAAAAAGACATGAGTCACTACTTAACACATTTTGCAATTTAATAATAACGATAACAACAATAAAATCATCGACTTACGCAATTTATTAATTGATATTCCTTGTCCTAAACTCTCTCGCAATTGCAAGTATCTCAATCATATTCATTTCACGATTTTACATGTACAGTGGCGGATCTAGGCATTTGGGGGCCCTGAAACTTACGTTCTTTGGGAGGCCTTGAAGCTTATGTTTTGTAGGGGGCCCCTCAATGAACTACACCAAAAAAAAGACAGATTGTATTACCAAGATTAAGCTTCAGGAGGTCCTGAAACTCAATCAACTCGATCAATTTTTTAAATCATCTTCCTACCAATATCACTGAGCTAATACACCATCAGCATCCCCGATTCACCTCTTGCCAAGAATTCTGTTCCCCTTGCTTTTGCTTATTAGTTCTAAATTCTACTTTATTATAACTAGGCAGTACGGCCCCATGAGGCAGAGGGCCCTGCTGCTTCAGCTTCATAGGCGTCATTATAGATCCGCCCCTGGATATGTATTTACGATTTTGTGTGTGTGTGTGTATGTTTTAACACAACAGGATATTTTCTATTGTATGAGAATCTTGAAGTCATCAATATATTTATAATCCAATCAATCAATAAGTTTGGTAAATATTTGCAAGTATTCTTGAAAAATAAAAGCCGTAAAAGCTACACCTCTCAATCAATTAATTCTCTACAATACCTTGAAGCAAATTATATGTAAATTTTGTATTTTCAATTAGATAGATTTTCTTCACGAATGCGCAATTATTGTTTACAATTGCATAGATTTTTAGAAAAAAATATCCCACATTTTTTCCCTATTTAAAACAGATCAAGGTCCATTTTATATGCAATTAATCATAATGTTGTCTTGTATAGTAATTTTTCCTGTATTAAAATAATAAAATAACAATATTGTTTATATTACAATAATTGCCTTTATTGTTAGTGGAATTGTAGGAGTGTCTGTACCTTTTTATTTATCCTCTGGCGATTTTTTGTTAGAATTTTTCGACTGTTGTTTGTTGTATTATTATTGAATTATCAGTATTTTCCTAAATCATAATTACATCAGAGAGATGTTTGGTCAGGAATTTGTGGTTTGTGTGTGTGTGTTAATCAGTGAACTTATTGGCAAATAGATAAGACTGTGTGATTATAAGAATTAGTTTAAATCCCAATAATACGAAAAATTATTGTCTAACTAGGTTGGATTATAATTGTGATTTTTATTGTAAAATAATAACGTTTAATTAATAATTATAGTTGTTTAATTGTGTCAGATTAGTGTAGAAAATTGATAATAATTCGTGAAATGTTCTAACAACATTAGTCATCTACAAGAACACTTGTGTGCAGTTTTTTCTGTTCTTTGTTTAAATGATTTTAAATTGAACTGAATTTACAAGTGCCATTCTATCTTAAAATATGTATTACAACAACTATTTACATCCACCAATTTTGGCAAAATATCGTGAACATGGTTTCCGTAAAATTATCCCATATATTGATAACTCTGAATGTGATTTACATAGAAAATCTAGGTAAAATAAATAAAAATCTGCCAAATGAATAATTAACAAAAGTCAATCATGCATAATTTGTGGTTTTAATTCTTCTAAAATTATCGTTTTTTTGTGTGTATATTTTACAGTAAACAGACTGCAAATAAACCAGTAAATGGAACGTCTGGTATTAATCGTAATACACCATCACCTCGACCAAATCTTAACGGAAATGGAGATGTCTACAGGTATGTTTAAAAAATTATTCGAAAAATATGTAGATTTAATAGGATTAATTTGCAAATTTTTTTTGTGTTTTAGAGGTCCACCGAAAACCAATGATCCACGTGGATTACAAGAAGGTCTCTATGATGCCGTCAAGGTATATATGTTTTTTTATTGTTTTTTTACCAAAAAAAATCTTGACCTTCATCTGGTTGGTTACCAGTATTTATAGAAATTTTTGGACTAATTAAAATTTATTACGTACCATTATCCCTAAATTGATCAACACAACCTACACAATAACCAGTAACTAGATGTTCTGGCTTTATGAAAATGCAAATGAAAAATCTAAATTGCGTTTCATTTTCTTGTTATTACAATTAGAGGAAAACAACAGGATAATTATGAAGGACATATTTTCATTTTTGTATACATTATTTATTAGTTCTGATAATTCAATTTGCTAATATGCGATAAATTGTGTAAAATATATGTATATTAATAGAAAGGACAAATATTAATCTTGACCCTTGAGTATAGGGTTCTTATTCTTTCATCCTGAAGGTTACATGGTTGTAACCCTGAAGTGTTGACTTGTCGAAAAAATCTTTGATATTTAAACCAAATTTGGTTTGTTTTACTGCATGATTACATTGACCTAATAATAATAATAATATTTAGAGAAAAATTCAAGCTTATTGATGGTTTTAATAATATTTTCAGTACCACGAAACCTATAATTATTTAGAAACGTATTTTTACACGCAATTTCATGTTGTATTTATGAATCTACTAATTAACTAGTAAGTTTTTTGTGTTTCTTTCAGTTCTATGCGGATACAGTATTGAAAAATGTAAAAAACTAATAGTAGAATCTATCTTATTTATGACCTAGATATTGGAAATTCTTTAGAGAAACTCAAAACAACGGTGTTTTTCATTTTGTGGCAGTTGCATATAGTTGCAGCAGAAACACTTTTGCCATTCGTTATCGTTTGTAGGTATTCCTTATTTAGATGTATGTAGTTCACGTTCAGTTTCATCAGTATTACCAGGAATTCTTCCATAGATTTTCCAAAAACTTATACTTCTCTTGACTTATTTTTATGTGTCTGCACCAATTTTGGTACGATTTTCCTTGACTCATTTTTTTTTTTGTCATTGTAAACAAACTCATCGATGGAAATCCGATTGGTCTCACAAAAAAATTCCGGGTAGGTGCCAACAAAACAATTATAATAATGTGGGTTGTAGTTCACGGGTTTGTTGTTGTTGTTGTTGGTTGTCTTTTAATATCGTGCGTCTTGGCCTCTACCATGACAGTATCTCGGCAACTGTTGGAATGTAGTGGCCGCATTCGTGAGAACCTGCTGATATACACAACAGTATTTAGAAAATTTGTGTGTTTCTAAACAGTCAAGTTCGTTTTGATAAATGTGTGATTTTTTGGTGATTTTTCTTAATTAATGAATTGAAGAATTGAAAATTCAAAAATGAGTACAACAGCAATCAATCATGCTGCAGCTATTAAAAGACTTGAAGCATTATTTGATGATGTAAAAATTGATCAAAAACCACCACCACCACCAGAAATATATGTGGATTATGAGAAGAAAATCGATACAAAATGTGATGTACATGGTAAAAATAAAAAGAATACACGTCGTGGATCTTTAGGTAATGCTTTGCATCATACAAATCGTCGTGATTCTTTGGGTAATGTATTTAATCCAAAGAAAGAATCAAACAATTATCATACTGGATATTTTGGCAATGGTAATGGTATAGGGCCTAGAAGAGAATCAATGCCAGCCCTTAATAATAATTACAATAGTTACTATAGGTGAGAGATACAGGGTGATTAATTAGAGAGAGGAATACAATTAATTAATTACATAAAAATTATCTTGTTTAAAATAATTATAAATTCGTATACCTACAGGTGAGAAGTATGTCGCTCATTTAACTACATTTCTTCCGACATGCCTTGTTCACATTCTGGGCATTTACGTCAATTAATTAGAATGTTTCTCTGATTTGTGTTAAATTCAACAAAAAAAACGTAAATTTAGTCAAGATCTTTCTGCCACGAATCTTGACGTGTAATAGTAACAAGAACATACAATTTAATTTAAATGTAATTGCTTTTATAAGTGTAACGGAAATAATTTTGTTTTTATTCATCATAAATTACACCCTTTTTTTCTCGTGTATACGAATAAAAGAAAGTTGTGACAAGTGGTTGTATTCCTCTTAATCTTAATCACTTTTAAAATAGACGAGAAAATTAATTGTTTAATTGAAATAAAATAACAGACGACGTGATTCACTTGGTCTACCACATATACCACCACGTAAAGATTTAGAACATCCAATTCATCCAAGTCAATTTGCATCGATGTTAAGAAAAGATCCATTAGCTACATCAACTGATTCGTTGAGAAAAACAAATAATAATAATAATAATAATCGTCAATGGAGTGGATCTTTGTTGAATATAAAACATAATAATAATAATTATTTACAAGTACCACCACCTGTAAATCATCAAATCCGTCGAAATTCGAAACATTATTCAACAGATTCATTAGATGGTAGAAGAAATTCATGGGATCCAAATAGACGTGGTAGTTCTGGAAGTACAGGTCGTGATGAATCAATACGTGAAGATAATGAGGTATTCTATACATTATTGTTGTTACTTATTCTAAAATATGACTAATCATTCAATAAGGAGTTGCGTAATCTCGGTTAAAAAAACTAGGAAAAAATGGTATTAATTTTACTACATCGTTGACGTTATTGTCATTGTTTATTGTTGTTATTTGTATTATTATTATTATTGGTGAAATTCTTGTGGTAATCTGATTTTCTGGTAGATATTCATTGTTTTCTTGTCGTTCGTCTATGACTACATATTGTTGTCTGTACTTTTATGGAGAACTTGTCGGGTTTTTGCCGTTGTAAATGTGCCCACACGTAAAATATAAATATTAATTATCATAATCTGTTTCCTTGATTGTTATCAATTATAATCTTGTGTAATAAAACTAATTTAATGATAACAGTTTTGGGAAATTTGCGGAAATCTGTGTGGTTACTGGTCTGATCGATAGTTGAAGTCTCCATTATTCAGGAGGCTTTTCCTACCAATTTTCGTTTAATTTTTTTGTTATTTTTCTTAATTAAATGAGCAATTTCAGATGCGTAATTATTTTTTTTTAATTTCTTTTTTAATGGGCATTTTTTTTTTGTATTTGAACTAGAATTGGTGATGATGACGCACTGGTATCTACTTAAAGAATCACCCCACGCAAGTTTACCTTTATATTTCCTAATACGGTCATGTTGATTGTTACAAGGATTTTTATTAAAGTTTTTTTTGTGATATTTCTACAATTGAAAGAATTGCCAATTTGGTTGATATCTGGTAAATATCACCATCTATTAGAGTTTCTAGTGAAATATACTGAATGCTGACGCGGTTGTTTCTTGAAAGGCTTGAAAGTAAACTGGAACTTTCTTTTCTTGTGGTCGTATAGATGGCGATCAATTCTTATAGGACATGAAAAAACATTTAATAATTCAAATGTTCAGTATGATCTGTTTATAATGTGATTCCCATATAAAGACTTTGATTATAATATGGAAGTATTCGAGAAAAGTATAATTGAAAAAATGCCGTTATAATTGGTTTGTAAAGATAGAAATTTTCTACTTCTTTCTCCATATAAAGAATGATGTTGTTGTTGTTGCAGTCATTTGTAAAAATATTTGAATTACGTCAAACAATCTATTGATTTTCTATTATTTACATATATGTCTGCTAGCCTAGCTGTAACTAATAATTTCTTAAAAAGTATTATTTTTCTATAATAGAAAATGTAAATTTTAATAATTATGAATTCAAGTGAAAGGGGCTTTTATCGGTTTTTCTTATTTTATTTTCAATAATATTTAAATTTAATTAAATATCAATCAAAATTCAAATGTAAATTTATTAATAATTACGTCATTTTGTATTTCTTCAATTATATAGTAGAATTCGGTTATAATGAATGCACGGTTATAGCGTAGAAACTTACATGAAAGTTTAAACTTCCATTTGTTTAGTGCAATCTGTTCACGGTTATTACAAAGTGACTCGCGGATATAACGAATGAGAACCTCTTGAGGCAACTTCAAAAACCAACAAGAGAATCAAAGTCAGGACAATTTTGAATTTCACATGTTCGATTCCAGAAAAATACCTTTATTTAACTGCATGTCCATTGAAAGGTATACTTTCACAGGATATGGATAGATTTCACTCGTAGCCGATGAGTTTTTGGGGGCCAAATAGCGTTGGGGGACACCGATAACCTTTCAAAGTATTTTTTATCATTAGCTGAGATGTCTACTTCTCTTATAAATTCCCTACGTGATTTGACGTATATTTACTTAGCCTTTTGAAATTGAAAACTTTAAATTTCGATACTCAACTTTTTCCTACCACCAGCTACCAACTTCGAAATTGGCCTGCATAGTAATAGGAGGTATGTAGGGCTTTAATGTGTAGATATTTCCATATGACTAGGTGTGACCAGGTAGTCATATCGGACTTTGAAGTCTTCAATGATACAAAGGGCAAGTGACTACCAAATTGGGTCAAAATCGCCCAAAGGATGTAGAATTTACGAAGATTCAAAATTTTCGTCGCGTAATCTTAATTTAAGCTCCTATATATCGAGAACCGTACATGCCACAAAGTTGAGTCCCAATTCCTGCACATTTTCCACATAGATACTCATTTTCCCGTGGGACCACTTTATACAAAAAAGACCGATTCTATATATGCAACTCTGCAATTGTCTTTTCTAATTAACTGGTCCTAAGATACAAGAATTCGTTACAACCGAGTTTTATTGTATTTTCTTCCAATATGTCTTGATTCTTTCTATTAGTATAAACTCAACAATCGATTACTTCACACTTTCTCAAAAGAAAAATTCCCACCATTGTCATCGTCATCACCGTCATTATTATTATCATTATAAAGAAAGTATATCTAATCAATCGTCCGTAAGATTGGTATTAGGTCGACAAACAAACAAAGAAATAAAAAAAAACAGGAAACTGACCACAACTTATAATTTTACACTACTTGTTCGTTTTGAAAGTGAATGAAATTTTTTATTTATTTTTTGTTGGTTCGATTATTGTCACTGTTGCCCATAATAGGTATACCTATACATATTTCAATAAAGTTTCAGTTGTTTAGTTTCAATTGGTACACTTTACATAGAACCAATTTGTTTAATTTTATAATTTAACAATTCCGTGCCTAATCATAATTAATGAAACACGAAAATTATAAACAAAAAAATAAATAAGATATGAGTGAAAATAGTAGAAGATGTTTGCGTGGAGAGCGTACGAAAAAAGCAATTTCAGCACCGGAACTTGGTAGTTTGATATGTGAATGTCTGCATGGTGAAAATAATAAATTCATAAAAGAATTGAGTAATAATCAAAATACAAATCTAGACAATTTGGTATGTTGTTGCTTGCTTTTTTTTTCTATTTTTGATAAAGTGAAACCGATGACCATATGTTAGTTATGTCCAGTTTTCAGTGAAATAATTTCTCTTTTCTGATTTCAATTAATGATATTATCACTCGATAAAGATACAATAAATTTATATCAATTTAAACAATAAAATTTTTATTAAAACAATTTTAAATGTTTTAGAGAATTGTCGCGAAAGCGTTCCAATTTCTATGAAAATAATTCGATTAATTGGTAAAAATACTTTTTTTTTCCAAGAAAATTTGTTTAAATTAAGAACAAGATTGGGGCTTGTGTAACAATTTCTATTATGTTTCAGATTAGTTTTTTGGTTAATTAGATGTTATTTGCATATTCAAAATTGTTAAAAACACTAATAGACCTTTCCCAATTTAAATCAGGTTTTTTGAAAAGAATCGTATCCCACGTTGGTTAAAACAATACAAAATAATTGTCTGATTTGCGAATTTCTTTTGTTGTTGTTGTTGTTTTTTTGCAACATATCATTGATTTCTCTAATTTCTTTCGTAAAAATCCCGTTTTTAATTTCTTCGAACTTGGAAATTTCGTGTTTTTGACCGCTTAATGGCAAAAACTAGTTTAATTTTTTATAAACAAAATAGAAAGAATATCTGATAGGTAGCAGGAAAGTTTGGGCTAATTTAATTTTTACAATTCTTTAAATTCGTTGATATTGACCGCAGAAATTAGAAAACAAAACCATGATCTAAGTCAGTGATTTATTCAATGTTTATATAAATTTTGGGTGGAAAAATCAAACCGTTTCAGAAATTGATATCAAGAGAGAAATGTTTGTCTAATCTTCCTCTGGTGGGGTTCTTTTCTAAAGTAGGTTGAAGCGCACTACAGGTTCATCAGCGTTACAAAGTTTCAAATGAAAAGAATCTTGTCCATCGTACGAACGTTTGTGCTAGTGATGTGTTAGTTTGAAAATAAAATTGTTTAAAATGGGTGATTTGTTATTAAAACATAAACAACCAACATCTCGTTTATATCATTGGCAAAATTCCAATCAAATTCCACGGAAACAACATTGGCCATCAAATCAACGTTTAAATTATCCGACAAAACCGATTAGTTTTCGATCAAATGAACCATTAAAATATTCATATCAATCATCGGTTTATAGTAATTATCAAAATTGCATTTATAATAATAATATTAACAATAAAAAGGATCATCATTATTTAGCACCATATTATCGTAATGTAATGCCACCACCACCAAATCCTAATCGATTATTAATGATTGATCCTAGACGAAGATATAGTGTTGCTGGTGGTGGTGGTGGTGGTGGTGGTGGTTGTTATACAAATAGTGAATCAATATGTTATTGTCGTTCAAAATCAATGGAAGATGTACGAACTGAAATTGTCTTATCAGAATGGGAAGATGATTTAAACGGAAATTATATTCTACCAACATCTATGGACAAATTTAAAAGATATTCAGATAGACATTCAATGGAGAATTTATTAATAGATACAGATTTTCCATCATCACCACCATTGTCACGTCGACATAGACGTAATGGGCCACTTCAGGTTAGCTAATCGAAAAAAATAAAATATAAAAAAGAAAAGGCTAAAAATTTATGCTCCAATTGTTCGATTTTATTAAATTCAAATCCGATCGGAAAACTTTCATTCTAAAGTTGTTATCACTCATGTAAGAGCGCCGTCGTGACGCGTAAACACAAAATCACACACCAAATACTAGACTTGGGCCGCCAAACGAAGGTTTGCACTGATTGTGAGTGCCGGCCCTGTATCACTAGAGCGGTAAAGAAATCTTCCATTCGTATTTTTAATCGAATTTATAACGGAAAATCATATTTATTATTATTATTATTTTATCCGGTAATTAAATCGGTTATCGACGCGTTATATTTCTGGTTTGTAGGATAAATGTCAATCTTTTGTGAAAGAAACAAGAAGAAATATCTTGATTTATATTGATGTTATGTATTTTTAATAATTGTCGAGTAAATGGAGCAGAATGACATACAAAATGATATTTATTTCAAAGTAATAATCTAAACGATTGACAATTACATTTAGAGAAGTTTCAAGAGGTTTCTTTTATATTTAAAATGTTAATAGAGATTTTCAAACTCTTACCAATAGTAATTAAAGTAAATGTCAGTGCATTTTTATACAATTTTTTTGTTGTTGTTGATAAACTAGAATCTTTAGAAAAGGATTCTTAATTACTTCCTCAAGTAATTGATTATATAACATTGTTACTATTCTAATTCTTACATTGTTACACAAAAAATTACTTGTTTTATTATGATTGTTTGTTATTACAAAATATTTGTTGTTGATTAACAATTAGCGTGAATATTGTAATTATTATTCATTAAAAATTGCATTTCAACTATTACTGTACTTCTGGTTCTTGAACTGGGTTATTATCGACAACAAACAACCTGTTGTTTTTTTTTCTATTATTTTTATTATTTTTTAATCACCAGGTTGTTACAATAGTTGATATTAAACGATTGATACTTTTCAATTAAAATGATTTTTAAACATATGCGGTCTTGATAGAGAGAAAGCTGATCTTGTTCGGTCTTAAGACAAGAAGAGATTATTAGGATGAAACTTAAGAAACCGCAATCTGCTTTTACCCATAATAGTATTTTTTTTTTTAACCATTAGTTACGCTTTATGCGACCATAATATGTACAAATTTTCTTAAAAAAAAAGGAAAATTGTGTTAGAAATTCTAATAATTTTAACTATTATTGTTGCAAATTGTTAATCTGATAAGACCTATTATTATGTAACTCTCTTTTCTTTTTTTTTTTTTTTGTTGTGGTTTATCGTGAATCTGTACATTTCAAGTACAGGAAATTGCTATTAAGTCACCTAAAAGTGTGAAATTCTGAAAAAACGTCCTTCTCGACTAGCTGAGTTTTGAAATAATCGTCATTTTCTTGTCTCGTCACCATCATTTATTATAAATTTGTAATATTTCTGTTTTCTTTGTATTGACAGCCTGTCCCGAAGAATGCATCAGATCAGGATACGAGCGATAGCAGTAATAGCGCCCGACCGAAATTTGTTGCTGTTACATCTCTTGAAGATGTCCAAGCTGTACGATGTGCTGAATTCCATCCAGGTGGTCAATTGTATGCAGTCGGTTCAAATTCGAAAACACTCCGAATCTGTGCTTATCCGAAATTAAGTGACCTCAGGTATAGAATTTTAAAGATTTCAAATCTAGCAATAAAATTACTCAATTAGTATTGTTCTGTATCATTCTTGATAGTTATAGTAAAATTTGAATAAATATCGGGATTGTAGGGCTCGATTATCAATGACTCTATTTAATTTACCAGCTTTATTACCAACGTTTCGTTGACCTAATCGTCAACTTCTTCAGGGTTAAAATAACTACAATTATGTAATTGAAACAAAAAAAAAGGCAATACAAACAAGCAACTCACTTTGCTGAACGAATTATTGTGATACAGGTGCAAATAAAGCAAGGAAGCAATTACACCAATACATTATTTGGTTGGTAATAAAGCTGTTAAATTAGATAAATAGAGTAATTGATAATCGAGTGCTACAATCCCGATATTTATGCAAATTTTACTAACATTACTTAATGTTCTCTTGTTAAACAGGGAAGACCATCAAACATATCAACCGATGGTTCTATTCAAACGTACGAAACACCATAAAGGTTCCATTTATTGTTTGGCTTGGTCACCGATTGGTGATTTAATGGCAACCGGTTCAAATGATAAAACTGTAAAATTGATGCGTTTCAATGCTGACACATCAAATCTCGAAGGTGAAGAGATCGAATTATCAATGCATGATGGTACAATACGTGATTTATGTTTCCTGGAGGATACATCGAATAAATCAAGTTTATTGATAAGTGGTGGTGCTGGTGATTGTAAAATTTATGTAACCGATTGTGCAACTGGTACACCATTCCAAGCATTAAGTGGTCATACTGGTCATATATTATCATTATATACATGGGGTGGTGCAATGTTTGTTAGTGGTTCACATGATAAAACTGTACGTTTTTGGGATTTACGTACACGTGGTTGTGTCAATTTGGTAACACCATGTACAGTACCTGGTACTAGACAAGGTTCACCTGTTGCCAGTTTATGTGTTGATCCATCTGGACGTCTATTAGTTTCTGGTCATGAAGATAGTTCATGTGTTCTATATGATATTAGAGGTGGTAGGAATATACAATGCTTTAAACCACATTCAGCTGATGTTCGATCAATACGTTTCTCACCATCAGCTTATTATCTTTTATCAGCTGGTTACGATAACAAATTGGTGTTAACAGACCTACAAGGTAATTTCTTTATCATTATTA
This sequence comes from Iselma pallidipennis, assembly GCA_037464855.1. Taxonomy (NCBI): domain Eukaryota; kingdom Metazoa; phylum Arthropoda; class Insecta; order Coleoptera; family Meloidae; genus Iselma; species Iselma pallidipennis. Next base: position 60,031 of record JAZBHA010000066.1, on the reverse strand, counting down.
TTATTACTTTCAATCGATGCAAGCAAATTTTTCATTTGCAGGAGATTTAACATTACCACTTCCAAGTGTTGTGGTAGCTCAGCATCAAGACAAAGTCATTTCCGGACGATGGCACCCAAGCGAGTTTTCCTTCTTATCAACATCAGCTGATAAAACGGCGACCTTATGGGCACTTCCACCAATTTAACATTTCGTTTAATTTATTAAAACAACACATGAATCAAAATCGCGCTGCTAATAAGTCTGAACTAACACAATACTCGTTTTTTTATTATTTTTTAATTGCACATAATGCAACTGTTATTAGAGAGGACGGTTATTTTGAAGAATTGCTTGTTGTATTTTTTGTATTTGAATGTTTTTATATTTTTCAATGACAAAAAAAAAGAGTATTTTTTGCACGTTTATGTATTCGGCTGTACGTGTTATAAAAAAATTGATTCTATTAGACGAGCTTTGATAAAATAATTTTGATAAGTTTTTGTTTTCTACTTATTATGTAATAACTGTATATATTATTACTATTATTATTATTATTATCTAATGAGAAGCTTTGTATAAAAATATTAATGTATCGCAATATTTATGTTATATTTAATGTTTGAAAATTTACAAAAAAAAAGTGACATTGTTTCATTAACTTGTATCCTTTATGTGAATTGTTATTAATTTCACTTTAAATACAATGCTTTAATGTTTATGTTCTGTGTATTTTTGTATTTCCCGCTTTAAATTTTTAATTTGAACAACTAACATATTGAGAACCTCTGGTTTTCGAATTACAGATTCCTTTATCTATTTAAGCGGGTTGGTTAAGAGATGTCGCTAATATCGACAACGTGGATTTCATTTTGACATTTTGTCAGCTGTCAAAACACTTTTTGAAAGTTTATTTTCTGTGGCAAAAAGTTTGCAACTTAAATGGTGGATTTTTCAATAAAAATCACTTAAATGTGCAAAAAATCGTGGAATTTTTTGTTGAAAAAGTGTTAAAAATCGCTCATTAATTGTTTGTAAGTCGTATCATTGTTTTTAATGTATTCTATTTGAAATAAAAGTGAAAAAAGTTAGGTTACTTTATGGAATGTTCGTGTAATAATATCTATTTAAGGGCACAAAACAAATGGTGAGTAGTGTGATTTACTTGTTTTTCCACTCTAAAAAATACCTAATTTTATACTAAATTGACCCTTTCGGAAATGACTAATTAATAAATAATTAAAACCCGGATATTTATAGAATCTATGAAGCCGGCTTTTTGTCAGTCTTTTCATTGATTATTTCAGTAGTTTCGCCCACATTTCCCTCAAATTTATTTTTAAAAATCAATCTTTTCACGTTCCACGAAAAAAAACGCGAAAATTAAAGCTTGAAATATTTTATTTTCGTCAGTCCCTTGGGGGGCCCTGAGCGGAAAGAGTGTATAGGGCCCCACCTAAACATATAAAAGACACCGGAACATTCGTTACCTAAAATTTTCCATTGTTTTTTTTTTTACAATTTAGGGCCCCCTGATATGGAGGCCCAAGTGTCGAAAATCCACCACTGATTTTCGTGAATCTAAAACAAGACCAAACTTGTTTTCATGGACTGTCAATGGGCAATGGGCAATTGTTAAACAGGTTTACTGTTGGAAATAGCAAAGATTTTTGAAAGAACTTGCACGAACAAATAATAAGAAATAAAATACAATAAATTAACCGGTTGAAACAGGAAACAAATTAACAATATATTAGTTTAATTACTTATCGAAAAATAATAATTGTTATCACACCTTATTTAATCATATTTTATCGATAATTTTGTATTCTAATTAGGAATTGTTCATTTATTATCTATTTATCAATATTTCCCCCTTTAAAGCATGTACACAAATTATTTGTACGATTGAAATCTGCATAATAAGGGGATTACTTTGATTTATTATTACAGTATAACGTACTTGAGGGGACCGTCATATTTGGTACGTTCAGGGGCAGATCTATAATGAAACTTATGAAGCTTAAGCTTCAGGCCCCCAGCCTCGGGGGCCCCCGGTCCCTAGTTATAATAAAGTAGAATTTAAAAATAATAACCAAAAGCAAAAGGAACAGCATTTTTGGCAAGAGTGAACCAAGGATGCTGATGATGTATTAGCTCACGTATCAGTGATATTGGTAGAACAATGGTTTAAAAAAAACACGAATTGATCGAGTTGGTTTCAGTTTCAGGACCCCCTAAAGCATAAGCTTGATAATATAATATAATCTGTCTTTTGTTTGATGTACGTCATTGAGGGGGGCCTTTACAAAATATAGGTTTCAAGGCTCCTCAAGGAACACAAGCTTCAGAGCCCCCAAATGCCTAGATCCGCCACTGGGTACGTTATATCCGTTATATCCGAGTGTACGTTATAAAAATTTTGCAAACTCTTCAGCCTTTTCTTGTAGAAGTGGTTCATTTATTGAAAGATTTAAAATTCTCTGTTTTTGAACCATTCATATAGAGCTTTATCCATATTTTCGTTAATTGGCTTTCGAAGTTCAGTTGAGCAATTTTTTGATTACTATTTGTTGCTTGTTGTAAGTTCTTTTCACGTGCCACATTCGCTTGGGATACACCGTTTTCTATCTGTTTAATAATATCACATCTTTCTTTAATAGAAATTGTCCTCCAAATTCCTTTTTTCGACTTTTTATAAGACGATTTATAAACATTTAAGGCTGTAAAAAATTCTTATTCAAACACATTTCTTGGAAGTAGCATGTTATAAGCATGGAGAAAAAATTTGGTACTTTATAACCGGGTTATACGTTATAAACGATTACACTATAACAGAAAAAAGTTTCATTGTAACTTATGGGAGTTTGCAGGGACTCTCCAGTTGAGTACTTTATAACCGAGTGTTATAAACCATGTACGTGTACCGTGTACGTTATAACCTGGTTTTACTGTATTTATTTATTTATTTATTTGCATAATAGTTTGCTTGCTCCAAAATATAACTTTTAAATGGTTCAAAGATATAGGTACTATTTTTAGTTTTAGTGGACCAGTTTCATAATTAGTTTTAGATGAACTTTAAGTTTCTAAAGTCACATTGAGCCAGTTTCATAATCAACTTTAAAGTAACTTATAGAGTCACATTATAAGTTCAGTGCATGTGAAAAAGGAATAGACCAAATAAGGCACGTTTCAACATAAACAAGTGTTCATAAACATTCGAGCGGAGTTATGGACTTATAATGTGACTTTTCAAGTTGCCAGTTGCCATAATCAACTTTAAATTCACTTTAACTTGTATTTGTCTATAAATGTGCCTTATCACGTTCCTGTATTATTTTACAAGTTAAAGTTACATCTTAAAGTCAATTATGGAACTGGTCCAAAATGTTTACTAATGAAATTTCTTACAAGACTCCAAATTTGGAACATTTTATATTGGCGAATTCTGTCCTAATAATTATTTATTTGATTCTTCTAAAACCGTAAGATTGAATTGGAAATCTTTTTGATGAAACGGTGGAAAATTTCAATAATTCATCGTAAATAAAGTATGTCACATTTAAAATGTCTGATCTGTGTCTCAAAATAAGTTTCAGTGATCTTTAAAATATTTATTGAAACAGTCACTCCTTGTCAACAGTTCAAATATTCTGTTGATGATTTTTCTTGACATTTTCTGCGGGATTTTGAACGTTTTCAGGCTAATTTGTTTTTAGTTGTTATTCCAAATTTTTCTGTAAATATTCCATAATTGTTTTCACAAAAATCCCCTCATTAATAATTACTTTCTTTTACCATGTTTCCATAAATAAGTAAGCGGTCAAATTGCAGAATATTAATATATTTCATTCTAAGCTTGATTAATTTCTCGCAATAAAGATTTCCATTGGCCTTCAATATCTATTCGTTGCAACTTTTTCCTTTAAGGTTATTGATAAAAAGCCAACAATCTTGAAGAGAAAAGAATGATCTTTCTTATACACATCCGGAAACGGTTTATATCCGGCCTGTTTATAATTTAGATAAATCTTCAAAGTAAAATTTTCCCCATTTTCTTATCAACATTTTCTTCGACTTTTAAATTTGCTTTTATTCAAATTTCCACTTTTCATTTATCGTTAGAATTTTTTTCAAATCAACAATTGAATCGTTATAACGCCTACAATACGTTTACAATTGGTAATTAAATCAATTCTGGTATAAGAAAACCTTGTTTCTGGCCTTAATTTTTATGCAGACAAGATTATTTTCCTAATGTTTCAAATGAGGTTTTAATTAGAAAATTTACAACCTTTTCTGTTCTGGCAGTTTTTATAGATTTTTTATTTAAATAATAGTAATAATAATAAAGCCAAAATAATCATTTATCATTTTTGATTGATAACAGTGATTTTAAGACAAGTTTTGTCTGCATTCAAATTTCCTCCCATTAAGTGTCTGTAAATGATCTTTTTTTAATCTGTTTTTTTTTGCAAATTCATTAACGTAAAAAAAGCACGTGATAGTCATTATTGTACATTTTTTATTGTTAAGATTATTCAACATAGATGACTATACCCAGATATTTATTAATAGTCGCAGACAAGTAATGCACAAAATTGGCAAGAGTTTCTGAAAATTGTAGCCAATCTAATAATTATATTGTCATTAACATTTGCTATAATTTAATGTATTTAACTAGACGAAAAAAAATCCGCGTGTCCTATTATTAGTCTCAGTTCTGTTTAATTGTAAGACACACAAGACGCCAAAAAAAAAGCTCAAGGAGAGCTTCATTGTTCTATCTATGTATAGTCAAAAATTAAATAAATTATTCAGGTTCAGGTCGAATATCTCAACATAAATCTACGGTTATTATTTATTATGTAATATGAAACTGGCAAAAAATTTGCACAAGTAAATTACGCGATGAATAAAGACATCAACGCTGGATCCTGTTAGGGTGCGTATACACGGAGAGATTTTTCTCTTCTAACTTCCTCCTATAAAATGTGAAGCAAGGTTTGTCTCTTTTTAGCAATAGCAGAGAAAAATGTCTTCGTGTATATGCACCCTTAGATTATTATTAATTATTCAAAATTGCCGAAAATTCAAATGAGAATTTTTCACAAAATATACAAGTTCTAAAATTTTTTTTTAATGTTATTTATTACGTAACAGAAAATTTAATTCGCACTAATCAATTTTCAAAACCAGTCTAACAACAATTTTTAGTTTTATCAATTAGAAATCTTTGGAAAATTTTACTAAATTCTCTAGGTCAAGATCGATTGAAAATTATTGTTATAATTGACAGAAATCAATATTTTCACCATTTGTACAACTTGTAGAGAGAATTCATCGTTTTTCTTCATTTTATTATCAGTATTGTTGTTGTTGGTTGTTGTTTCTACCGCAAAATCGTCTATAGAAAAATTGAGGCCGGTGAAACTGTTCAATTTATTACAGGTATACGTTTGCGAAAAAGAAAAAAACCGAGATGTATACGTATAGTGTAGTTGATTAATAATATTGTACAGGGAATAAATAAGCTTGTGCCATACCTCTAGTTACCAGTTTTCTCATTCTATTTCATGATCCGATAATGTATCAACGTAGTGTTATTGGGTTTTTTATTTGGGGGAACAACATACATTTCCTTTCTATAATTATCATTAAATTAAATTATAAAATCGATTTTTGTTTGGTGTTTTATTGATCTCGTGTGGTTTAGTAATTGTTTATGTGTCAATATGCCACTTACAACAATTCAGGTAAAGTCCATTACTATTTATTAA
>JAZBHA010000066.1:43937-54153 GCA_037464855.1 Iselma pallidipennis | reverse complement strand
CCGAAAATAGATTTGTTTGATTATTATCTGATACAGATCGTCATTTGTATAACAATCTGGTTTAATTGTAAAAAAAATGTTTTATATCTTTCAGGTAATTCCCTGTACGTTCCCATAATTTTCCATTATTATTCTTTAGAATTATTATCCATAATATGGCATCTCTATTATGAGATATTTAGGATAGTTCTATTTTTAGAAATCGATTACAACCTTGGGGTACTTGTTGCATTTTAATTTAGTAGTTTGATCAGAATTTTCCGATTGGAAATCGTGATAGGTGAGTCCCAAATGTTTTAACAATGTTTTTTTTGTTTTTACTAACTTTACATTATTCATATCGTTGAGGAAATTGTAATTGTCATCCTGTTGTATTGATAACAAAAAGAGTGTGTGTGTGTTACCAACAGAGAATATGAATAATGATTTGATTAAGTTTGGTATTTGTATTATATACTGTGTTTAAACTATGTGAAGTATTCCATTATTTCTCCTGCCCACATCTTTTTTCACCCTTTCATCTTCTAGTTTAAATAGTCTTTGATATTCTCTAGAAAATTTATAACAATAAATTCTTGACACAGTTTAGTTTTGTAATTAATTTGTCGATATAATAATAAGTTTTTTTTTTTAGTCGTTTGTTTCATATTATCAACAATTAACTAAATTTTATGTAATTTTTTATTATTATTATTGTTGAAACATTAAACATGTTCCATAAATTAAACAATTTTATTTTATACAAATTGTTGAAAAGAATTGCCGCATTTGAAAATATGTGTGATTAATTGTCAGTAATTTGTTCGTTTTTCATGTTTATTAGTCAAGTTTAAAAATAAAAAATATTTCTAAATTCAATTCGCGACCTCGCACAATCACAAAACCTGAGGGGAAAAACTGCAATTTTGCCCGTCTGATTGCCAATACCGATTGCCGAATTTCTTTGATTTCCTGGGAATTTCCTGTAGGTACATGAGTTGATTTCGTTTATTATATCAACCACGAAAGTATTTTATTGACTATATATCGATTTAAATCTCTTGAGACTTGTCTTGAGTTTACCTGGTGGTTGTTTTTTTTTATCAAATATATGTTTTCCTGTTTTATTTTTAGTTGTTTTGTTATTACAAATTACTGTTTTTCACGTGTTGATTAGAACTAAATTACAGGTCGTAACAAGCCCACCCCTACAGTCTCTGGAGTGCGGGGGAGCCTAATGAATCTGTGCGTACCTGACAGTTGTACGATTTTATATTTATTCGTTTTTATTTTTGACAATCTGTAGGAGTAGGGTGTACTTATAGTTGTTTGTATTACGACAATGCAAATTAGGTAAACAACAAATATTTACTTGTCGATATTAAATCATATTTTTGGTATAAATTTTGTGGACATTTATAGACAAATTGATAATTTATCAGAAACCAGATCAGGTAATCCCTCTAGCATAGATAATGTCAAAATTTTAAAGTCACACTTTTCTAATCTAAAATTGTATCGCAATAAATTGTATAAATTATAAATTGAGAAAGATAATAAAAGAAATTCTTGTCTTACTATACTTCGCAATTTATCAGTAAAGTATCACTTGTTTGAATCAATTAGCGTAAGTGCAATTTGATTCTAATAAAAATACAGTAAAACTCGGTTATAACGAATTCCACGAGACCCCAAGAATTTTAAAATTGATCGAAATAGGTAAACTTCTCGATATTCTCATTACCGATGAAACTAGCAGGCACAAAGGTAACCCACCCTATTCTGACTGGCCAGTTAGTGGACATGCTGATGAATCCTGTTGAGCAAATGGAATTTTAAACTTTCATATATTGCTGTGCATTGGTTATACCCGTTATCGTTATATAAAATTTTTGAACGGATATGCTAGAATTTTCAACTTTTTCGGACAGTCATTTATAAAAATAGAAATGATTGATAAGAAATTAAATCTGTCAACTAATGGTTTTGATAACTTTTGAGCCCTTTGGGATAATAAGAGCAAATTTTATTGTAGAATACTTTTTATAGGTACGTGTATAAAATCTCCAAGAATTGTTCGGTTGTGCGGTTTTTAGAACTTTTATATAAGACATTTTCTGGAAATAATCTTAACAGGAATCGTAATTGAATCCTTAAGGATAATTTAATTTTTATAGGTCATTTTACTTTTTATTTTCTTATCATGACTGTTAATAATGTATGTGTTATAATAATGTGAAAAAATAGTCATAACCATATGGTTATATTTTAATTGTACATAAATATAAAAAAACAACAATAACAACAACAACAACAACTTAACACAGAAACGTTGCCGCTAATTTATGTTCGAATCACATGACAGTACTCATCAATAACACAACATGATCTGTTATGACTTAATCAGACAATAAATGTATGTTTCACAATCAGAATATATTCGCCCACCTATTACGCTCTAAATTTTTTTGTTTCAAATATTAGTGTATTTATTTGATTGTACTTTGTACATTTCAGATTTGATTAACTCTAAATCGAGACAGACTGCAGGAGGAATATCAACAACAACAACAATAACATCAGCACCTCCACCACCACCAACCACAAGGGAAACGAAAAGAGAAAAATACGGCGCGTTTTCCTCAATTTAGTGGCTTAATAAAACTATTCGAAACGTCAGACTTAGGATACCCCATGTTGTTTCAAGTTTTATTTGCTATAACACGATTGGGACGTTCACCAAGGAAAAAAGACAATTTTCATCAATTTTCACCATAATTATTGTGTGTTCCGTGTAAATAATTGCCGAAAAGAACAACAAAAGGGGAAATAAATTACACGAATTTTTTTCCTCTCCCCGTTCTGTTTAAACAAAAAGACAATATTGTGATTGTGTTGTTTTTTTTTTGTGTATAATCTTAACATATTGATATGAGTCACGCTGCTAAGACAAATCTTAGGAAATTGTCATTCCTTGGATGTTCACCACAGGTAAGATATAGAGTTTTTCATTTAATCTTGATTCTTTCGAATACAAAACAAATACACAAAAAACGGGTTGGTATAAAAAAACAACATCAACATTTATATAAAGAAAATTATAATAATTAGTCAACAGAAATTTTCGCTGACTTAAAACTGGGTTATTGGGTGTGGAAATTATACTTTTTTTAATCATAATTTTCATTAAACTGTACAGTTACGGGCACATAAAAGAGAACGTCTCTTGGGTAAGAAATACTAGTATTTTCATTCGTCTGAGTCAGGCTTTTTACCTCTTTAAAGTAGGAAGGTGGAGAAATGTCTTTTCTACTAGATTGGCCAGATTCTGATATGTGAAGCTTGAGTTGTCTTGTAAAGACCACCCTCGGCAGGCCGATTTACACAGGTCCACAAAAAGCGTTCTCTTTTATGTGCACGTAACTGTACGCTTCGAAAATCTGTTTTTTTTTCCTTATTGTTCAAATTTTAAGTGGATGTTTACGTCAAACACACGTTGTAATTTTCGCCAAGAAAGTTTTCACTTGTATTGATTTTAAAATAAATATAGAAACATTTCAATTGATAAAAATCTAATAAATTGATTGATTTGTTTTATAATAATACGCAAAGACAGATTTAATTGTTTTGTCAAGGTTGAAGAATCTAAACAATTGACTATATGTCACTATTAAAAATCAATGAATGTCTTAATTAATTGTTTTCCTTTTAGATTTGATTTTAAATTAATCTAAAAAAAAAAAAATATCGATAGTGATGATGATGATGGTGTTGTTTTTATCAAACATCAATTGACAACACTTTATACTAATTTGTGTGTCAATGGGCCAGTTTCATAATCAATTTGAAGTCAACTTTAACATATAAAGTCACATTCTAAGTCCATAACTCCACCCAAATGTTTATAAACACTTGTTTATCTCGAAACCAGTGTTGTAAAGTACTTAAGTATTCCAGGACTGCAGTCTTCTCAAGTACAAGTACTAGGTACTGGTACTTGTACTTCAGTACCTTGGTGCTGGTACTTGAAAAAAACAAGTATCAGTACTTTTTCAAGTATTTTTTCACCACTAGATGGCGCTGCGATTTTTGAAATAGGTAGATAATGAAAAAAATTAAATAATGCAAAAAATTAAAACAATTAAGTATGTAAAAATGTTGTAAAACGTACTGATAGCAAAATATATATTTTTTTGTAAGTACAATGTGGTTCTATTTTTTAAATTATTATGGATTGAACTGTCAAAATATTATTTTTTATTTAGAAAGAAGGCTTTGCATTTTAACTGATAGGCATTTGTTGACATTTACTGATACTTGTTTATTTCAAGTACCAGTACCAAGATACTGAAGTACAAGTACGAGTCCCGGTACTGGTACTGGTACTGCTACTTGTACTTGAAAATTTACAGCACTGCTCGAAACGCGCCTCATCTGCTGTTTCCCTTTTGTACACGCACTGTGACTTTACTTGTTACGGGCCCTCCAGACGAGCGCAAAGCGTACGGGCGTAAAGGAATAATAAACAAACATGTTATCGTTTATGTTCATTTTTCTCGAGTATAATACAGATTGAAGTGAAACGAATGAATCAGAGAGCAGTCGTTAGGAAAGAAATAGAGAATTTGTAGTTATTTAACTTATTTACAAATTGGCCAGACTAGAACAGAACAAAGTCTGCTATTCCTTTCCTACAGGCTGCTCGCTGATACATCTGTTTCACTTCAATCTGTATTATACCCGAGAAAAATATACACAAACAATAACATGTTTGTTTATTTATTCCTCTACGCTATACGCTATCCGCTGTGTCTGGATGGAGGCTTAAAGTTGATTTAAAATTCATTATGAAACCGACACAATATGTATATTTTTATTGTTGCCTGTTACATTTCCTACTAGATGATTTTAGCAAACTCCTATGGTACCTGGTACAAATGTTTTTTTAAATGCCAGCTTTTAGCTTTATTTATTCTGTTTTATAGTCTTGGCAAATATCATAAAGTTGAATAATTTTTCCAATCAAAATCACTCTGTTTTGCAATTACCACACAAAGGCTCCCTTAGGATGTCTCCACACACAGCGTATAGCGTATTTGCGTAGAGGAATAATAAACAAACATGTTATTGTTTATGTACATTTTTCTCGTATATAATACAAATTGAAGTGAAACAGATGTATCAGAGAGCAGTCGTTAGGAAGGAAATAGAGAATTTGCAGTTATTTAACTCACTTACAATTTAACCAGAATAGAACAGAACAAACTCTATTCCTTTACTAACGACTGCTCTCTAATATATCTGTTTCACTTCAGTCTGTATTATACCCGAGCAAAATGAACATAAACAATAACATGTTTGTTTATTATTCCTCTACGCAAATACGCTATACGCTGTGTGTGGAGACATCCTTAGACGATCAATATTATCGTCAGCTCGTCAATATTCCCATCAGTATTCGTTCCGTTAATACTTACAATTAGTTAGGATAACTCTAGTGATCAATCAAATTTCTCGGATTCCTACTCTATTTATTCTGATGCAGTACTGACAAAAATACTACGAGTGTGACACTCATACGTTCAGTGGACCATAAGTATTGGAAATATTTTAACAGTTTTCATGGGTACATCAATATTTAGAGATGCAAGGGATAGTTACGCTGGATAGTCGGCTCTCTGGCTTAATTATTCCCCGTACGCGAACAGCATGTTTTGGAAAAGTTAACACGTACAACGAGGATTATATTGGGAACATTAGTGATGCATCGGCTATCCGGTTACGATCCGGCCACTTTTATACTCTCCGGACGACTCCACTATCCGGCTGGCCGGATAGTAGTCGACCAGATAGTAGTGTGCATTTTATACGGGACTATCCGGCAAGCCACTATCTGGCACATCTTTAAATATATACTGATAAAACATCAGTATAACATTTTGGCACTTATTGTTAGTATGATGACAATAATATTGATCGTCTAAGGGCAACATTAGGATGTCTGAAATGTGAGTCGTTTAAAAATTATTGAAATCCGACTTATAGGGATTTTCCAACAGGTGTTTTTTTTTTCACAAAGGCAAATACATATATTTTTATAAAATATATAATATATTCGAGAGAAAAATACATTGAAATCATCTGACAAAATAAACGAAAAAACTCTGTTTACATTTTCTGAAATAATCTATTATAGTGGGTAAGTGGGTAAGAGTGAGACAATTTTGTCAATACCTTGAATTTTCACGAAGGTATAAGAAATAAAGATAACGTATCCCTTATAGTTCAGTGTTACCTCATTATGGGTAATAATGAGACATCGTTAAAAAAGCAGGGACACATTTCTTTATGACTTGAAAGTCTACAGTTGCATCAAAGAAAAACAAAGAGGCAAATAGGGCAAAGAATTTCATTAAATTAAAATCATCGAATAGTCATATTAATTTAACTGTAGAAGTCAATAATCAGAAAATTTCTAATTGTAATACTGTTATACCTACAACGTTGTGACTTTGTGACAAATAAATTCACTAACAAAACTTCACAGCTTTGACTATTTACTCTGGATAGGCAGATTTGAATAATGTGTCTCAAAGAAACCGAAGAAGAAAAAAAAACACCCAAGAAGTAGACGTTATAAATTACTTTCCAGTATGGAAAAGAAGTTTTTATTCAGAACCGACAAGCGTGGTCAGATTTTTGCTCTTGAAGATTTCCAGTATTTGTGGATAAAATCTGCCTGTTCCATTAAAGACTGTTTGACAGTGAAAGATCTTTTTCTATACGTGAAGCAAATACTGGTAAATTTACGTTGTTTTTTCTTCAAATTTGAAAACTGTTCTTCATGTTTGTATAAAATTATGGACTTCAGTCATAAATTTTGTAGATTGCACTGTAAATTAATTTTATCATCTATAATTATCTATAGAATTTATTGATTAATTTATCAAAAATTCCACAAGAATTCGAGTTATAACAGTTCGAATTATAGAGGAAAATTCATATATAATTAATAGTATTTTTATACATTTTATAAATATTCCCAAATATTTCCATTTGTTTACAATTTCTGTTGGTATTCTCTGTTAGAATAGTGATATTTGAAGGTTTCTTTTTCCATTCTCACACTTGTATATAACAATAGAAGATTGCTATAAGGTTGCTATTTGAAAATATTTATGTTTTATTGCCAATATACATACGTGTACATATAGAAAAAGAGTTTTAGAATTTTATGGTTTTACAGAAAATAGATCAAACTTTATAACTAAATGGTAGTCTAAAGTTTGTCGTCATCAATGAACTTAGTTAATTAGTGATAACAGTCCTAAAATAGACAAGCAACATATCATACTAAACTGAATCTAATCGATACATATTTATAATTCATATCTGGTATATTTTTGAAAAACATTATCTCGGTTATCGATAAAAATATCATAGATTTCCATACCTGAAATTGATATTTATTTATATTTCAATGAAAATTTTGAGATGTGGGTACTTTATTTCATAAAGCAACGTACATAAATGTCCTGTTAATTTCAACGCTTCATTTCCTCTTGAGTTAATTATTTTACACTCAATTAGAGACCATTAAATAAATATGTATGTTTGTCACATGAGCTTAGCGTCACATTAAACCAGAAAATGGACTTTAAAAGCGACATTTCTCTATAATATAGTGCTACAGAAATTAAATTTATATCTGCAAAAATGATTGTTCAGAGCACGCTTATTAAAAGTTCCAAAAATAATGACAAAAAATAAATCCATCAAGATAATATTTGTCGGTATCATTATATGTGGTTTTATATTAACCATCAATGGTGTTTGTTGTTAAATAAAAGGCTTGGTAGATTACTGTATCGTAAATCTTTTTAAAGTCAATAACAGTCAGTTCGAAAACTATCCAAATAGTCAATTCAAATACCATCCACTGTGTTTAGAAACTGCTTTTAAGTCTCTTCTTTCTAAGGTTATTCTTGTACATTTCATTATCAATTCGAATGCACATGCATGATGGTAGGTCAGGTGTTGGCCATGACCTTGACATTGGCAATGTCTCTATCTCTGTGCATCTATATGCATTTTATTTGTATGTATATGTGTGTGTGATGGAGGGTTGTACCCAAAAGCCAGACTCTACCCATTGTATGCGCGGCCACCATTTATCGACCGTATCCTGAGACTAGGATTGGAAGGATAGATTCCTGCCGCACTAGGTCAGTGCTCGGCGGATTCTGCCGGCCGCGGTACTCCGACCTGTTGTCGTACCTTTCTAATAAATATTATCTATTATCCACACAGACCCACATATATATCTATACGAAAATTCACTGCTCGTAACGTGTGGAAGAAAAAAAAACAATTTTTCTCATAAAAAATTTCCAACACGAAAAATTGTCGTGATTTTAAAATTTGGAAAATATTCGAAAAAATAACTGCATCTTTATAAAGAAAATTTTTTGAAAAAGTCTTGAAAGAAAGACGAGTAAATAAAGTTAAAAAGTTGAACATCAAGTTGTCTTGAATTATCCAGTCACGTGTTGCTAATTGAATAGGAAAACTTGAGGAAATCATTTAAATTCGTAACAGTTAACTAAACTAACATTTCAAGGCAATTATTATCGATTAATTAATTACTTAATTAATTAGAAGATTGTTCCGGTCATAATTACTAAAATTACTATATATGCAGTATATTAGATATAGATATCAATATAAACACACAATCCGTGCCAGGTTCAAGTTCAAAGCTGCAACAGAAATTAGGTTGCACATATTGTGCATTGAACCAATCAATGTGGGAGGCAAATTAAAATTTATAAAACAATTTGAAAAGAAGAAAAATCGATTATTATTTCTATTTTCGGTAAAGTGTCCCCGGTAACTTATAATAAATCGTCGAAAAACATCTCTAACTTATATAGATTTATTAAATAAAGTGGATTATTTAACAGGACTATATCTATTTCTCTATTGGCGTCGCTAGACTGAATTTTTCCCCCCGTTTCTTTCAATTTGATTATATTCTCTGGATTTTCATCCCCCTATTGCCTGTTAAAATAATCTAAAATTGACAATTCCGTCTGTTATTTCTTTGTAACAAATTTATTAGAATGCAATTATTGTTATGCCTACTGAGCAATTACCACCAGAAATAGTTCAAAAATCTGTATTGCAACGGGCTAGAGATAAATTGTTGAATTGGTTTAGAAATTTCGGACATCAGGTAAGTTCCCAAAAAAAAAATATGATATTATTATTAGCATGATTGTTATAATTAGCGGCATTGTAAACTAGCAATGAATCAGATTGACATTTCTTTTGCGAATTTTTTTTTCTCGTAAAAATTAACTATGTCATGGTAGTTGTTATAATATTAAAAATATTTCCGATTTAAACTTTTTGTTTTAATTCAGGTCACGGTTATGCTATTCATCAAAATTGATTATTACTCTTACAAAGAAAGTGAAAATTTCGTCTGAAAAAAACCTATAATTAACCCAATATTAATTAGTATCGGTAATTGAATTATAGGGGATATATTATAAATTAGGACCAACGAAATTGTATGTTGTCAGAAATTAATCATATCAATAATTCGGGTAAGAGTTATTTATAGCAAAGTTAATTTTGTTTCGAATTATTAAAAAAAAAAGGTTGACCTTGCCAGGATATTGAAAAAAACAATTTAGAAATTGTCTAAAATCATATTTCACCAAGCACGAAATAGAAATGATATTTCACCCGGCGCATCCACCAAATTCACATATGTTTCTAAATCTGTTAGACGGTTTCTTTATCTCTGCAGGAAAATGATTTAATCAATAATAGTTCTAAAGTCAACTAAAAGAAGGTTTTAAATTTCTGTATTGAACTATTTAAAAATAAAATATTTCAAGAAAATTTCTCCATAATCGACAAATTGTTTTCCTGTTCTTACACTTCCGATCGACGACGTGACTGTTTCATATCTTAATTTTTAAATTATACAAACAAGTTTTCATTAAACGACTAATTTATTTATAATTCGCGCAAATATTTATTTATTCATTTGGTTCGTTTTTTAGGTATTTTTTTAATATAAAACAGTTCACGGTAATCGAAAAAAATAGCGGAAATTAATACAATTTTTGTTTAGTTTTCAAAAACTTAGGAATTTTTCCTGTCAATAAAGTTAATCTTCTTGTGGTGAATAACGAACAAGTACAATTAAGTTCCGTTCAAAAGG